>JACVVK020000748.1:65000-132500 GCA_018292915.2 Batillaria attramentaria | reverse complement strand
GGATGAAAGACCACAACTTGCAAAACATGGTTGCCACAGTTGGAGACAGTCTGTTGTGTGTATGTGTGTTGAGAAATGTTGTGGAGGAGAATGGCCGATTGAGGAGAGATAGAGGTGGGGTAGGGGTGGGGGAGAATTATACGGTGTCATCTCTGTGTATGCTCATCAGTAACAGTATAGGATGAAAGAACACAACTTGCAAAACGTGGTTTTTACAGTTTGGAGAAACTCTGATGTGTATGTTGTGAAATGCAGGGGACGGGAGTGGCCGGCGCGCGAGACTGAGGGAGAGAGTGGTGGTGGTGGTGGTGGTGGTTGGGGGGGGGGGTGATTATACGGGTGTCATCTCACTGTATACTCATCTGTAACCAATCAGAATAGGATTGAAGAATCATGGTTGTCAACAGTCTGCCGTGTGTGTTGAGAAATGTTGGGGATGGGAGGGGCCGACGAAGGAGAGAGAGAGAGAGAGAGAGAGGGGGGATGGGGGGGGGGTAGGTGGATTTATACGGACGTCATCTATGTATATACTGAGCGACGGTTCTTGTTTATCTGTTTGGTTTTGTTGTTTTTGGTTTTATTGTTGTCAGCTCGTTTGGTTTGGTTTGTTTTTGTGGTTGTTCTTTGTGTTTTATTGTTTGTTTTGTTTTTTTCATTTCCCACTGCGAGACTCTCGTTCATCGTGTGATTTCACGTTTCCGTCACAGGCGGCCGAGACGCTCGTATATTCTCGCGCCACGCGGCGTAAAACGAGACTTTTTGTCACTCGTCACGCGCTCTGTTTACGACACCGCATTGTTCTCTCGATGAATTATGCATTCCTAGAGAACCGACCCTTTGGGCGTTCTCATGCAGTGAGAACATTCCGTCGCGCAGTTCTGTAGGAGTCTAAATGGCCTTACACAGTCGTTACATACTTTCGCTTTGTAACTCCACGTCAAGCGGTTGCAAATCCGTGCTTTTGTATTTATAAATATCAACGAACTGCTAAGACGATAACTGCGGGAACGAAGGGGGAAAAAAACCCAACAACAAAAAAGCCCCGCAAACGCATGGTTGCAATAATCATGAAAGGTATGACGTTAACAGCGTGCTTGGCGTGGCTGAGCAGAATAAAACAGCTGCTCTTCTGTTGCCGATGCCTTACAGATCAGACATTGCGGCTCGGGGACAGGGCGAGGGGCGGGCAGAAATCGGGGTACAGATTGGGAATCATGTTACCTATTAACGCTCCGAGTTCTTTCCCTTCGGTAGTCACAAACGTGGTAGAGAAGGACGGCGTTGTACTTTGGTTTCAGGGCAATAGTTTCTTCATGCTTTAATGACCTTGTCCGTTTTGGGTTTTTTTGGGGGGCTTGGTATTCTTGACCCGCTTTCTATTTTTAATCATGTGAAAGATGGGCGTGTGTGTCAGGTGTGATCTGCAGACCCCCCCCTCCTCCCCCCCCCCCCCCCCCCCGGGGGAGCCGGGGTGGTCGAAATGGTAGCGCGTTGGAATTCTAATGCTCGGGTCGTGAGTTCGATCCCGGCTGGGGCCAAATATTTGAGCTGGCTTTTTCGTCGTTGCCCCGTCTTTGATATCACCCTATGTGGTGGAAAAGGACGTTAAACTCCCAAACACCCCCACCCACCCTCACCCCCAGTATCTGGACTGATCTGCGCGATCATACCTATGAGCTGTGACCTCAAAATGCACAAGGTCCCATCTTTAATGTCTTACATTTAGCTCCTCACCACTGCTATCTTTTAAGGTTTTATCTGGCTCATTCCAATCTATCCTTTTGGGTTTTATCACTGGTACTTGTTCTTGGTTTTTATCATTTCTACTCAGTCGTGATGTGTGTGTGTGTGTGTGTGTGTGTGTGTGTGTGTGTGCTCTTTTACTTTTTTCTTTTAGTTGTTTTTACGTAGTGTACACGGAGTGAATGTTTTTTGGTTTTTTTTTTTAAACTTCGGTTTTAGAATGTAAGGCGCCTAGAGCTCGTTCCCCGGGGATAGGCGCCCTATAAATATTATTATTATTATTTTTAAAAAAAGAATAAAAAAAATATATATATATTTTTATTTTTTTATTTTTTTTATTTTTTATATATATAATTATAATATACATATATAATTTATATAATATATAATAATAATATATAATTTAGAATAGTAACAAAGGCGTCGCAAAAGCCGAAAACATGCGCTCAATCAGGTCGATTTCAAAGTAGGGGAAGTAAGTAAAGCTAGATGGTATGGTATGGTATGGTATGGTAGACTTCTCCTCGGCGCACATATCCATCTCTGCTGAAATGCTCACGGCGCCGCAGGGCTGGAGGACGAAGCAGTGAAAGCCTGCTGCCGTTAAGCGCTACTTTATGTGCAAACCTCCACCCTGCTATTCACTCTGGTGCGTGCGACAGTATTTCTGTTTACCACGCCACCGGCCACAGCCTACTCTTCTTCGAAAGATGAACGTGGGATTTTTAGCGTGCACACTTGATGTTTTGTGCGTGCGTGTATACACGAAGGCGAGACAGGCACCGCAAACGAGTCTGCACATGGATTTGACTCGATATGGGAAGGAAAAATCCCACCATATTCCTGCCCACCGGGGACTCGAACCCGGCAGCTCAGGATTCGAAGTCGGATGCCTTAACCACTAGACCAAATCTGGGAGATGTGTGATTTGTGTGGCACTAGACAAGTCTGCCCTGCCCTACACTGACTACAAGCCACAGTGGAAGGGGGGGGGGGGGGGGGAGGGGGGAGATCTGTTAGGTGTTTCAGCGGTAGGATGGTATATTTAATTATACAATAAAACAAAACAAAACGATATATAAGAGAACAAAAGAGAATTTGCCTGATATACAGCTTCGTGGAAGGTTTGTTTGTTTGTTTGGTTGGTTTTGTTTGTTTGTTAAAATTTATACAGCATACAACTCACTCCATTAAAAAAAAAATTGAAACCTCAGAAATTATCCTTTACTGACGATCGTGCTTTTACTTTGATATTCCATCTCTGTTGGCTTATTCAAAGACGAAACATGATCAAATTTGTTCACGGTTTGAAAAAGTACAAATGGGGTGTTATCATTCTTATAAAGTTTAGCAGGTGGGAAATTTGATAAAACTGGATGCCAGTATAATCAATGAGCGATTTATGTTCTGCAAGGCGTTCAGGATCAGTTCATGCACGCCGTCACTGCATGGGCCGCGGTGCATGAATGAAGATTAACGAGATATTCTTTCCCTCAACACGGATATTGTAAATGACCACTTAGCAAAAGTCCCTTGACACGAGCTGCATATCAATGTCCTCGCGAACCAGTAGAACAAACCAGAAAAAAGATAAACCTCCATCGTTGTGAAGCCGTATTGGAAGTCAGCGATGCAAATAGAAAAACATAAATTCTGTCATTTGTCCTCCCTCCCTCCCTCTCCACCTCCCCAGCCCCCCCCCCCCCTCTCTCTCTCTCTCTGGCGCTTAGAAAGGCGAACACAAGTGCAAAATGGGAGCGTAGCACAGATACTTTGACGTCATTATTTGACCGAGATAGTAACACTTAGAGTGCACGTGCAAAAAGGGACTGTAACACTGATATTGAGACGTCATTAGCCCGCCCAAAAGACAAATGATTTCTGGTTGAAGAAATAAACAAGGTCGTTTGAAATGATTCGGACTCTGGAGAGAGAGAGAGAGAGAGAGAGAGAGAGAGAGAGAGAGAGAGAGAGAGAGAGAGATAAAAATTCCTAGACGAGTTTTGTTCGGAGGACATAGCTGAGTCAAGCTGACCCAAATTCTACCAAGTAAGTTTGGAGTTGTCAGGCGCGTAGGAAGATGCTGAGAGGAAGGGGGGCCCACTAAGTCGGGTGAGCCATACGGCCGGGATGAAGAAGGGTTGGGGGGGGGGGAGGTTTTATGTGTGTGTGTGTGTGTGTGTGTGTGTGTGTGTGTGTGTGTGTGTGTGTGTTGACTGCCAAGGATTGTGTCCTGCGACAGCAGAACAGGGGCGGCCCACCACTGGTGGGCCCCCTCTCCTCTTACCAAAAGCAAGGGGGGCCCAAAGATATTCGGGCCCCCCTTCCAAAAATCGAACGGGGGCCTGGGCCCCCAGGGCCCCCGTGGTTCCTACGCCCCTGGTTGTGCACCAGTGGCATCACTAAAAAAAAAAAAAAAAAAAAAAAATTAATTCATGTCTCACTCACTCACTCACTCACTCACTCATGCCCGTTATGCCGTCTAGCATGTAGGGCAACAACAAAGGATCGCAACTCCTGCCGGTTCTGGGCCAGCTTCTGAATGCTTCCCCAGGTGTGATGGAGGGTCTTGAGCTCCCCTTCCACGGTTCAACGCCAGGTGCTCTTGGGTTGCCCTCGTTTTCGCTTTCCCTCTGGTGTCCAGTGCAGGGCTGTGCGGGTGATGTTATCTGGCATGTCCGATCCATCTCCATCGTCTTCGCATGATGATGGTTTCCATGCTGTCCTGGTTGCGTCGGCCAAGTAGATGCTGGTTGGAGATTGTCTCAGGCCAGAATATGCGCAGGATCCTTCTGAGGCTCTTGGTGTGGAAGGTGGATAGCTTGTTGAGATCACCCTCTGGCATCCTCCAACATTCTGAGCCGTACAGTAAGGTGGAAAGTACACAGCTCTGGTACAGTCTTCGTTTGGTCTTAGTGCTGTACTGGGATGACTTCCACACATTGTTTAGCATGCGGAAGCTGTTTCTGGCCTTGTTGAGGCGATTCTGATGTCGCTGTCTGTCGCTGTCTGCTCCTGCATGGGGGAGCCGGGGTGGTCGAATGGTAGAGCGTTGGACTTCTAATGCTCGGGTCGTGAGTTCGATCCCGGCTGGGGCCAAATATTTGTGCTGGCTTTTTCATCGTTGCCCCGTCTTTGATATCACCCTATGTGGTGGAAAAGGACGTTAAACCCCCAAACACCCACCCAACACCCACCCTGCTCCTGCATGGATTTAAATGTGGCTTAGTGGGAGTGCTGCATTTTTATTATACTCGTGTCTGTGCAGTAAAGGCCGTCAAAAAAACCGTTATTCTTGCCTAACTTTCGCATACACGGCCAAAATCGAAAAAGAGCCAAACACGTGGGAAGCTCGTGCGCCGTACGAAATGTGTTAATGATATTCTTGAACACAATTTGCACTGAAACAGTTGCCACATCAGCCTTGTCAACAGAAGGTGCAATGCATTGCGGTTTGATTTTAATCAAGTGTTTGATAAATAAATCAAAGTTAATCATGACTGAGCCTGAAGGACATGATGATTGCTGACTGCGTTGACGACTGCTTTGGAAATGTTCAGCCCACAAAATTTAAAAAAAAAAATGCAATTCTAAATTCCGAAACCTAAATAGCTGAGCTGAGGTGACCACTCGTACAGCATGATTGTAATGTCAAGTACTGGGCCCGTATGTAAAACTCGAAGTTAATTAACCCACGGCTGCGGGCCTAACTCAAACTAGGACAAAAGAAGGCGAAGAAAGGAAGAAATAAATCCTTCTATAGCGGCTTAGGCATCTTGCTGGAATGGACCCGCTTCCTGATTTTATTTAAAAAAAAAAAAAACAGAAAATTTAACCCTTGAGCTAGTTTAGTTCCAGGTTAGACTCTATCCCGGGGCTAAAATCCCTAATGTCGACGTCTACATGCGGCGCCAGGACTCTGACTTCAGTTACAAACAGCCTCTTGTCTTCGCAAGTGACATAAGTTTCGCCTCTGAGGACGTGCAGCGCCCCCTTCAAATGCACACTGTCTACGTGTCTGTCTCGGGCCAAATATTTCTGCTAGCCCCCTTTTTTCTCGCCCCCCGGTCTTTGATATTACCCGTACGTGGTGGAAAAGGACGTTAAACTTCCAAACACCCACCCACCCATCCACACAGCGAATCTTTTCAGTATACACTATTATCTGACTTGAGAGTGCGTTATGGAGAAATATTGCACTTCCCTCCCGTGCCACGTGGTACATAGTTCAGCAATTACAGGCCTCCAGGGCGACATATCAGGAATGATGGAAGCTCTGCTGCAGCCTTTATTTACTGGCTCCGCAGGAAGCGGCGGTGACTACACTGATCCAGTTTCCACTATCACGCGCTGTAAAGATCCGTGAAAGACAAAGGCTGCTGACTGCTGACTTCTCAGAGGTTTTTGCGTGATCTTAGGAGTGCATTTAAAAGGTAAACAAAAAGCTGGAGACTTACGTATTTCGACGGAGAATCGAAGTGAGTGATGTGACAGATTTTGTCGGGATCGTAAAAGCAAATGACACACCCACGTGTAAGGTCCTGTATTCATTGGGCCGTCTGTCTGTCTGTCTGATAGTTTTACATCCTGGTTGGAATGGTATTGCAACATCTCCGTATCTGCTGCCAGGTAGGCTCGTGTCACTGTTGTCTTTGTTGATTTTGAAAATCTAGACGGGACTATTTTGTTTTCACATTCAAATTCAAAATATTTCCTTGTCTGTTTCAAAGAGTACAATTTATAGAACAAAATTGTCTGAAGACTCATGCATGGCTCAGTTTGTTATAAACAGACGTTAAAGTTCTTAATATAAAGGTACATGTATTTTAAAAAAAGAAGAAGAATAAACGCAAGGTCGGTTAATAAGGTAGTACCACCCGTCACAGTATTACAACATACAGGGAGCACTCTGCCGTGTAATGGCAAAACACATCAAATCCATGACGTCATTGGAAAAAATACGTCAATGTCTTTCATTTTGAAATCATCACTCTTCCTATCAAATGGCGTCAAGGTCTTACTGTGTTCTGCCATTGCATGGCAGCACTGCTTCAATATCAATCAATAATGATAGGTTGCCGTGACCTCTTCTTGAACAAGATCATTTATTGTAGTGAGTAAGACATTGCCGCGACCTCTTCTTGAACAAGGTTATTTCCTGTGGTAAGACGTTGCTGCAACCCCTTCTTGAACCAGATCATTTCTTGTAGTGAGTAAGACATTGCTGCAACCCCTTCTTGAACCAGACGATTTCTTGTAGTGAGCAAGACTTTGCTGCAACCCCTTCTTGAACCAGATGATTTCTTGCAGTGAGTAAGACATTGCTGCAACGCCTTCTTGAACCAGATGATTTCTTGTAGTGAGTAAGACATTGCTGCAACCCCTTCTTGAACCAGACGATTTCTTGTAGCGAGCAAGACTTTGCTGCAACCCCTTCTTGAACCAGATGATTTCTTGCAGTGAGTAAGACATTGCTGCAACGCCTTCTTGAACCAGATGATTTCTTGTAGTGAGTAAGACATTGCTGCAACCCCTTCTTGAACCAGATCATTTCTTGTAGTGAGCAAGACATTCCCACGACATGTTTTCGAACCAGACCATTTCTTGTAATGAACAAGATACTGCCGCGACCTCTTTCCGAACCAGATCATTAATTTTCTTGTAGTGAGTAAGACATTGCCGCGACCCCTTCTTGAACCAGATCATTTCCTGTGGTTAGACATTGCTGCAACCCCTTCTGAACCAGATCATTTCTTGTAGTGAGTAAGACATTGCGGTGATCCCTTATTGAACCAGATCATTTCTTGTAGTGCGACCCATTCTCTCGCCGAGAGCAAAGTACCCACAAGCGAATCATTGACATTTCGACCTTTCCTGATCACCCCCGCTATCGACACAGCCGGCCCTCATTTGCATACAGCCTGTTCAGGTGGCCACTTGTAGGCGCTGCCTTTCTGTCTGCGAGAGCACTCCACGACACTGAACGTCCACCTGGGCCATCTCCTGGGCGAGGGTTGGTGCACGTTTGTAAGGTCGTTGTTCCCACTCGCACGTGGAGCCAATTCCGGTCCTTTGTTGGGGGGAGGGGTGTGGGGGAGAAGAGAGAGAGGGAGAAGACGGAAGAGCGGGGGAGTACAGTAGGGTGTGAAGCATGGCACGCTTTTGTAGGGGAAGTGTCTTCGGTTGGTTGTCGTTCGTTTGTGGACAAATCGTGGGGGTGAGGAAACAATTCTGCTGGTGCTCAGAGATGAGGGAATGTTGTGTGGGTTGGTGATTGCACCTCTCTCTCTCTCTCGTTGCTATTTCTGTTTTGTTCCTGTTGCTGTACGTAGGACTCTGTGTGTTGCTGTACGTGGGACTCTGTGTGTGTGTGTGTGTGTGTGTGTGTGTGTGTGTGTGTGTGTGTGGCTACTACTCTTTTTAGATAGATATTACTAGAATTAGCAACGACAGGCATGAAAATAGGCTGTTTTACGGTATAACTACCTTTACCGTTGAAGAAAAAAGTTGAGTCTCTCTCTCTCTCTCTCTCTCTCTCTCTCTCTCTTCCCACCCCACTACTGTTTTAAAAAGTAGTTTTCGCTTTCGTGCTCTCTCTCTCTCTCTCTCTCTCTCTCTCACACACACACACACACACACACACACACACACACACACACACACACGTGAAACCTCTTATCGTCTCCTTGAATAATTTAACGCCCTTTTATTGTAAATGTCAATTCCTGCAATTGTTTTCCCGCCTGGGTTTGTCTCAGCGAACTTTTCACCGCCGCCGCCGACACTGAAGTGGATGTGGAAACATCTTGAACACAATCGGATGTTTCATTTTGCAATACGGATCTAGCAACACGCGCTCGCGTGCGCGCGCACACACACACACACGCACACACACACACACACACACACATTCGCAACCACACACGCACACACACACGTGCGCGCAACCACACACGCACACACACATGCGCGCAACCACACACACACACACACACACACACACACACACACACACACACTTCCGCAACCACACACACACACACACACACACACACACACACACACACACACACACACACACACACACACACTTCCGCAGCCACACACGCACACACACCCGCGCGGAACCACACACACACACACACACACACACACACACACACACACACACACACACACACACACACACACACACACACTAAACCGAGCTTTGATAACCTCCCACATTTGGACATGGATGACTCCGGACACTATTGTCTATTGTGAGCAGCTGGTTATAGTATTTGGCGTGAAAACAGCGTTTATCGTCTAACAGTACATCGTTAGGTTTGTTTTAGAGTGCGGAGAAATATTTATGCTTTCAGTGGCATTTCAGTCCTGCAGTCCACCATACCTTACAAATTTCAAACTCTCCTCCTGGGGCAGCCGGGATAGCCTGATGGTAGAACGTCGGACTTTCAATGCTCGGGTCGTAAGTTCGATTCCCTGCTGGGGCCAGATATTTGTGCTGGCCTTTTTTCTCGTTGCCCCGTCTTTGATATCACCCTACGTGGTGGAAAAGGATGTTAAACACCCAAACACCCAAACCCCTTCAAACTCTACTTTCTCATGTTCGTCTAGATCTTATTTATCTCTACGTTCTAGATCTTATATTAAAAAACAACAACAAAAAAACACTTTGTAGTGGCGATTTCGACGCCTCCCCCACCCCTCCCCGCCCGCACTCCCCCACCCTGAAAATTGCTAAAATGATTTGTAGCAATATAGCATCCATTTGTAGTTAGTGTCTCACGGTTGTCAGACTTCTGATCCCGCTGTCGTCTAGTGTCTAGGGGATTTTTAGATGTCATTTTGGCGGATGGAAACCGGACGGTGGCTCTGTGAAACTCTGACAGCGGGATCTGGAGGAAATGGCCCTGGGGGCGATGTTCTGTTCATTTCAAGACGGATGATCTCTCTGTCTGTCTGTCTCTCTCTCTCTGCCTCTCTCTCTCTGCCTCTCTCTCTCTCTCTCTCTGCCTCTCTTTCTCTCTCTGTCTCTCTCTGTCTCTCCGCCTCTCTCTGTCTCTCCGCCTCTCTCTGTCTCTGTCTGTCTCTCTCTCTCTCTCTGGCCAGTACTTTTACCGTTGGAAAAGAAAGATGTGAGTTATTTAGAATTAGCTGTAGACTGAGTAGCAAAGACAAGATGTAAGACAGATCTGCGTACTTAATCTTCTATTCTCGAAAAATAAGTGTCATTTCTTTTTATTTTAGTCTCATTGCATCTCTCTCTCTCTCTCTCTGAATGTTGCAAAACGCATTTGTTTTCTCTCTTTGTCTTACACACACACACACACACACACACACACACACACACACACACACACACACACACACACACACTTGCGTCCCGTCAGTGCTCTGAAACTATTTCAGTACGCGAAATTGTGTTGGAGCAAGCCGTTTACCAAGATATGGTGCTTCAACTTCCCCTGAGACACTGATTCTCACAGAATTTCAGCTCTTTTCTGGTGAGATTTTTCCTATCATCACACAAGAATACTCTGACACGTTCTTTCAGGGGCATACATAACTGGATCTAAGGCGTAAAAGTCCTGTTTGTGAAGCGACAGTCCTTATCCTTGAATCGGACCAGTAACCCAGTACGTCGATCGCTGCAAGCTGTTTCTTGCAAATAATTATCTGTGATAGCTGTGAGAAGGTTGGGAAGACGAAAGGGATGTGAAAGGGATGGGACGTTGGCAGGAACTGTGTTGCCTGTACTCGGTGGCTTAAAGGTCTGCAATCTGAACAAAAAGCCGCAGTTTTTTTTTTTTTTTTTTAAAGCAGCTAAGAACGACCTGTGAGTATAAAAAATGGTAGCATTAGCTCCCTTAGCTCAGGGCAAATCAGTTCAACTACCCGTTGAAACTGGTTGAAATAAGTTCAGTAGTAGTTGTGTAGTCTGTGTCTGGTTGGTTTGCGGCTAGTATGGTGGTATGGTCCAGATGGCGTTTGCTGAGCCGAGGACCGGATGGAGGCTGTATGAGTAATTGAGTATCCCATTAACCATTTTCCGGTACCCGTCATGCTTCTTCCCACGGGCAAATTAAAATACCGCCCACTCACCTATTGTATATTCTACAGTAGTAACGTAGTCTTCCCACGGGCAGATTAAAATACCGCCCAATCACCTGTTGTATATTCTTGTCATCTCACAATGAAAATTTAAAAAACACACACTCGCGTATTAAGTATTCTTATTATCTCACAGGGAAATTAAGATACCGCCCACTCGTCTATTGTATATTCTTGTCATCTCACGATGAAAATAAAAATACCGCCCAATTGTCTGTTGTATATTCTTATTATTTCACAGGGAAATTAAAATACCGCCAAGTTGTATGTTGTATATTCTTATTATCTCGCAGGGAAATTAAAATACCGCCCAATTGTCTGTTGCATATTCTTATTATTTCACAGGGAAATGAAAATACCGCCCACTCGCCTATTGTATATTCTTATTATCTCGCAGGGAAATTAAAATACCGCCCACTCGCCTATTGTATATTCTTATCATCTCGCAGGGAAATTAAGATACCGCCCACTTTCCCATTTTACATTTTAGCAAGCAGTCTTATCCTGATTATCCTACGGACACATTAAAATACATATATGTATTGTATACATTTTAATAACGTATTCTTCTTCTTAAACATTCCATCTTTGCTAAGGTAGCTTATGTTTTTTTTTTTTTTTAACAGTTCAGCTCGTGAGTGTGTCTGTACGCTCAAAATACTCTACCTGGATGATTAGAACAGCTCTTAATGCGATACACTGTTTCTTTGCACTTTGCGCGACCGGTCAAACATTCAAATTCTACGACTGTTGTTACAATATTGGAGCGCTCAGTGTGGTCGCCGCGTCATGGATAACGCTTCTGTTGGCTCAGTACCAGCATTACAGACGCTGTCACTGTCCCGGTGTCTAAGCTGTGTGATGATAAATACCACGAAAACAGCTCAGAACGATCTGTGAGCATAAACATGGTAGCATTAGCCCTTTAAGTTATCCCATGTCAAATCAGTTCAACTACCATGCACCCACCTGTTTATTGCATAGTCTCATTTTCAGCCTGTTTCGAGATTATTTCCTGCATGAGTTGTCCCCCGTGCATACACAGACGCGCAGCAAGCATGCATTTTTCGTGAGAGCTTTGTGCTCTGCTCTCTAAACAGGCTGAAAATGTACTGTGCTGGTGAATGCGACAGTCTTCACCGCTTCTGTGCACACTGTGAAATAACACGGGGACCTCAAAGTTGTTCGCAATGGCCCACTTTCCTTGTCACCGAGTATTTTTGTTTTTATCTTCATAGGTATCACTTAGCTCGGCTCGGTCTCGGTTAGCCCGATTTGGACGTCGTCGCAGGGGCCTTGAGAATAGACGGTCCCGAAACAGGGTTGGTTCCATACTATCCACTAAAGCAGTAACGATAAACATAGGTTTGTGTAATCATGCCCTTCAAGAACAATGACACGCACATAATAATATTAATGAAACGTCCTTTTTCCTTGAAAAAATCCAAACTTTTAAAACGTTTCCCTGCCAAGCGTATTTCCTCGTCTCTCCAGAGAAAGAAATAAAGAAAGAAAGAAAAAATCTTCACTCCGAGCGGGACTCGAACCATACCCTCGCGCATTGCTGACCAAAGTCTTAACCACTAATAATAATAATAATAATGAGGATTTATCTGGCGCCCAACCTCCTGCTGGAGCTCTGGGCGCCTCACAATAGTAGGATGGCAATACATATACATGAAATACGTCACATTACATACACATGAAATACACGTCACATACACGTTACATACACACAGCTATGATACATCCCAACACGACATCCCAAAAAGACAATGATGGTAACAGTGGTGATAGAGAAGTTAGTCTGTATAATACTGCTGGAAGAAATGAGACCACTAGACCACCTATCGCCCCTCTTGCTCAGACCCTCGGTAACTAAGAAGTTTCACAAAGAAACATCTCCGTATTTCGTGCTTTAGATGATATTTTTTTCCGTCCGGAGACTGGCTAGTGGCTGCACCGACCCTTCTCTTTCCATTACAGAATTTGTCCCTGTGTAAGGTCGACCGCACGGCAGCCACTGGTAATTGTCCAGCTACAAGCTTAGACAGCCGACCCTTTCCCGTGACCTGACGTTGACGAAAAGCAATACTGATTATATCGTTAGGCCTTCTTTGTTCTTCGGTTGTCGGAGAGTCGTTCAGGGGCAGGTAATTACTAGACGGTCGTCTGCAGCGGGGAGTCCTGCTGGCCTCAATTCTTTAATTCGTGTTGTCCTACTGTCAGTTGGCGGGATGGGGAGGTGGAAGGGGAAGGGGAGGGGGAGCTGCTGCAAAAGGTTTCGTTTGGTATCGGTCGGATTCCTACATTCACAAAAGGCTGTTTAGAGCATTGTGGGACGGCGGGGATTTTGACTGTGTGTCGGTTGGGTGGCAACCTGCGTTGAAACTAAAGGTGTGACAACTAGAGTCGAACCTGCCAAGTCGGTCACCTGTATAAGCTATGCCACTGTCTAACCTGGTCACCCTAGACGATCCCCTGACATGCTAGCTGTTGACATGCCACGCTGGATAACCCGATCACCTGTCTAAGGCGGTCGTGTTGGCCCAATCCCTTGGGTGATCGCCTTACACAGGCTTGATTGTATAAGACCCTACCGTGACACTGCAACCGTTAGAAATCCCGAACGAAGTCGCTGCACGTTTTCTGTGTCGCCCGACCGGTCCACAGAGACTGAAATTATAGGTGTGGGAAATCCGAGACAACGAAAGAGGACTGTACTGTTTACTGATGGCGGCTGGTACAAATTTTCACCGCAAGATCGCTTGAAGCGTCATCTACCAACAACTTGTTATCAGTACGATGTATTCCTTTCCACGTTCTTCTTCGTTTCAGTTTTGCTTTGTTGCTCCCTGCTGCACGAACTTGAATGCGCCACGGACAGAAGATTAATTTTCCAACCGACCGGCCCCCGTAGTGTAGTGGTTAGCACTTCGGACTATGGACCGGGAGACCCGGGTTCGAGTCCCAGCCGAGGCAAGCGGGATTTTTCCAACCTAGGTCGGCTCCTACCCAGAGCGGGTGTGCTATGGGCCCAGTGGGGAGGCTGTTGCCACACAGCAGAGCTTCACCCACTTCACGGGTGTGACTTTGGGGGTGCTTCCCTTGGTATGACACGTCTTATGATGTGGATGATTGCACGACCGGCACCGCAGGTGCCGTAGTTCCCGGGCCTGGTTAATGCCGGGATATTTATGACAGGAAGCGTGGAGCCGGCAAAAGAGTTGTGGCAGCAAAAAAACAACAAAAAACAAAAAACAAAACAAAAAAACAACCTCCAACCGTATTTTCCCCAATAGTGTGCTACAAACTATAGTCTCTAGAGTTTGTGGTATACGAACTAAACTGAGCCGTGCTTGATCGCTGATGTAGACTTGGATAAAGAATGCACTGAAACAGGACTGATGGGTCATCTCGTCTCCTTTAGTGAACTGGATCGTTTTGCCCTGACTGACTTCATCGTATTTCATCAGTTCTCGGTTCGCATTCTACCCCTTACTATCTAATCCTCTTTCTTTTTTTCTTCTTTTCTTTTTCTTTTTCTCTTTCTCTCCGTCTGCGTGGCTGCGCCCAAATCCGCGCTCCAGACCACAACTTGTTTCTGACAAAGCTAATGGGATAATTACCTCCCTTTCGCCCCCTTTTTTCCCCCTTTTTCTCCGTAACCAGTGAGCTCCCTTGGCCTCGCTCCCGCTCGGATCGGAATCAATCACCGCCAGAAGTTCGCTCCAACCTTGTCTCGGACACCCGTGCCCCGTGAAAGATGGGACCCTAATCACCCGGCAGTTTCAAGTCGAAGTCTTAACGAGACTTCTGTCCCATCGCTATACATCAGAGCGCTCACCCGGCAAACCGAGCCGCAGCGTGTTAGGTGCCAGCGTTACAGTCAGCCAATCAGAGCAGGTTTTAGCTTCCCGTCCCCTGGCTGTCCCACACCATGATGGATTCTGGGAGCCCGAAAGGGAGAAATTAAACGTGAATGGCGGCGGACAGATTGGGGGCTGGGGTGGGGTTGGGGGTGGGGAGTTAGGGGGCGGGTACGTTACGTGGAAAAAGGTGTAAGAATGGTGGATGTTAATAACTACCTACAGGAAAAGTAAGAACTAGAACAAAAGTTGTAAGCTTGAACGTTTGCTGAGACAAACCAAACCAAACCAAGAGAAGCCAAGCCATGCCATGGAAAACCAAACCAAACCAAGCCAAGCCAAGGCACGCCAAACCAAACCATGAAAAACAATGCTAATGCTAAGAGTAATGATCGTCTACTTTCTGTTTAGGCCAGAAAGCCACTTCACCCAAAAGCGCTCGCGTCACCTTTGCCTCTCATCTGCGCAAAACGTCCCAGCTTCAGTGGCAACTTGCCTGCTGTTGGAGGCCCCCTGGCATGCACCTTGCCCTTCAAAATTAAAAAAGTCACGAAAATCACGCTTTTTCAGGACAACAAAAATCACTACAAACTAGCACACAATCCCCCATCTGACGACCAGATGCCACAGCTCCAGCGTCATGAACAGACCACCATCTTCAGACTACGAACTGGACACTGCAGACTGCGTGCCCACCTGTGCCGCCTTAGGCTGTCACACTCACCAGACTGTCTGTGCGAAACAACCCCTCAAAAGCCGGAACACATTCTGCAGTCCTGCCCTCTTCATTTCAAAGAAGCAAGGACACAGCACTGGCCGAATGGAGCCACACTGGCAGAGAAACTCTGGGGCACCAAAACGGACGTCCTGAAGACCACTGCTTTTATAAAGACTACAAACCTAGTCATGTGAGGCGGAGTCCAGAACAGGGAACGCAGAAGAAGAAAGAAGAAGAACTACAAACTAGCACACTTGCCATAACAGGGCTCTTCAAATAAACACTGCACGCTCAGTTTGCGTCCTTCCACCAAAACTGCACACCAGGACATACATTCTTCAAAAAAAGTTAAGGACCAGTCAACATAATGGGTGACAGTTTCAATAAATCAGAAAAAATAAACGAATAAGATTTTTCCCGTAAAATTCGGTAGAGCAAGGTTAAGGGGTAATTAGTGAACATTGCGACCACTGTGTGGATGGCACGTGCGCGTCAAACAGCATGCTTGGAAAATCTGCAATTTCGGCAAAACTAGACCGAGTTTCAGTGTTCAGTGAGCGATACCTGGGGCTTTCTGCACGGCAAAAATGAGATGCATCCCTGGTTATGAACTATGCTCATTGGTTTGCCTACATAAGCCGCCGTTTCAGCGATGTTCAGCACTACACCAGCATGCCACCACGACAAAAGTTGAATGATATTTGCAAGTGGTCCTTAACTTTTTGCGAAGGCTGTATGACCAATAGCACGCGAACCATAATATTATCGCATATCAGAAACAGACACAAAGCCTAGTGGCTCATTAGAACGTCGTCAAGAGGGCTTGGCAAAAAAAAAAAACAAAAAAACTACAAACGACTTGGGTCTTTCGGGCTAAAGTTCAGTGGGTCCCTTGGTGGGCGTTAAAAGTTCCATGCTTTTTGAACACGCGCCAAACGGCCGTGTCGTTAATCTTTTCAAAATTTGGTGAACTGCTTTTTCATGAGTGTATAGGGAGTTGTGCCTGCATAACATGGCTATTGCCTTTTGCAGACTTTCAAATATGTTGCTCTTTTTTCTGTGAAAATGGATGGACGGTGTCGGGGGAAAGAAGGGGGTGGGGGGGGAGAGGGGAGGGGGAGTTATTTGCTGGTAGAAATGTATTTCGTAATGTAACTGCCGTCACTCAAAACAACCGACCCCAAAAAATTAAGTGTCGGATTAAGCAACTAAGCAGTCAAACGGTTTAACGACCAACCATTCAACCTTGTGCGGCGTAAAGCACTAACTAACTAACTAACTAACTAACTAACTAACTAACTAACTAACTAACTAACTAACTAACTAACTAACTAACTATTCAACCAAACTTGATGTTTTTTGTTGTTGTTGTTGTTTTTTCCCTCTTGGTGCCAAGGCCTAGTCCACGAAATCCAAAATTGTGGTCGAAACGAATTGAATTGCCGTATTTCCTGCTCTCTCTCTCTCTCTCTCCGTGTGTGTGTGTGTGTGTGTGTGTGTGTGTGTGTGTGTGTGTGTGTGTGTGTGTGTGTGTGTGTGTGTGTGTGTGTGTGTGTGTGTGTGTTTAAAGTCCTTTTCCACCACGTATTGGTGATATCAAAGACGCGGCAACGAGAAAAAGGCCAGCCCCAACCGGGATTTGAACTCACGACCCGAGCATTGAAAGACCAGATTTTGACCATTCGGCTATCCCAGCTGAACAGAGAGAGAGAGAGAGAGAGAGAGATCCATAACAGACCGGGTCGTCTTCCTCTAAAGGAGGGAAATCCTATCTGTTATCTGAATAAATAACAAGCATTTTAGAAGCGTCAGAAAAGTAGAGTCTATTGATTTCAAATCATGCCGTTGAGGTGTGCCACGCATCTGTTTGCCAAGAAGAAGTGTGCCAGCCAGACTACTGTGCCAGTCGATTCCATCGACCAGGGACACACATAGAGATAGGAAGCTGGTTCTTACCACTGCTTACAACATGCTCTACGCTAGGAACCAGGCCGCTGTTTAAATTTCAAATAAATTTCAATAGTGAGCTGATAAACAGCTATGATCACGATGACATAATCAGAGACTAAAAAAAACAACAACAGGAGTTGCGTCCCTTGATCACCAGTCTTTTGCTTTTGAATTCGGACTTCCCAAACCAAAACATTTTCGTCACTTCCAACGCGTGGTAGTTACCTTAAAACTTACAGGGGTTAATTCTACCATGCTAATGCTCACAAGTCTATCTGAGCTGTTTTCGTGGTATCTATCATCACACCACTTATGGTCATGTCACACGAGAGGGCAAAACACTTGAAAACATAGTTTTCAGATGTTTCGCTGCGAAACAACGTGTTTTGTCGTGTGACATACTTCACAACAATGTTTTCAAAACATGTTTTCATCGTGTTTTCAGTTTTAGAGCCTGCCCTAAAATCCGAAAACATGTTTTGTGTTTCAACCAATGAAAGCCGCCGTGCGGAGTGTCAAGTGACACCTTCCCGTATCCGCTCAGTCAACATGTCCGTAGCGGGACCCCCTCTCTCTCTCTCTCTCTTTCGCCTTAGACGCGCGCTTGCTTGTTTTCACGTGTGTCATGTATTTTTTCGGAAAGCATGTTTCGGGCGTTTTGCCTTTCAAAACATGTTTTATATACTGTGACATCGCCTTTAGACACCTGGATAGTGACAGCGCGGTGTCAGTAATGCTAGCACCGAGGCTGAGCCGACAGAAGCGCACTCGGTGACCCGGCCACCACATTGAGACCTGCAGCAGTATAACAGAAGTCGTCGAATTTGAATGCTCGACCGCTCGCGCAAAATGTAGACAAGATTGTATCGCATTAACAGCTGTACCAATCTCCAAGATAATAATAATAAATGTGACGCCTGTCCCTCATTAGAAGCTCCAGGCGCTATTAAAAAGAGGAAGTAAAAACAAACTGACAGTCAAGTAAGCACACACGCACACACACCCTGACACAAACTCACACACATGTAAAATTCTGCAGCTAAAGTAAGACACGTAAGAGGCTAGTTAGTGTTAGCCACTTAGGGCCTTACGCCGCGCAAGCAACAAAGACCATTTCGCGGCTTACACACAAGAGGACAATAAGATAAGAGTATTTCGACCGTACAGGCGCACTCACGAGCGAAACTGTTCCAAGCTGGCTTGGCAAAGATGGTACTAGCCTGTTTAAAGGCATCTCAAAAGTGGCCGGAAAACTAGGGGGTAGGTGTGGGTAGGTGTTTGGGGGTTTAACGTCCTTTTCCACCACATATAGGGTGATATCAAAGACGGGGCAACGATGAAAAAGCCAGCACAAACATTTGGCCCCAGCCGGGATCGAACTCACGACCCGAGCATTAGAAGTCCAACGCTCTACCATTCGACCACCCCGGATCCCCCGGAAAACTATTGGAATAATAATTTAAAAAAATCCTGCAAAGTTCATTGTGGACAGAAAAAAAAAAGTCAGGAAATCTACACCCACGAAGAATGCTTACTTACAGTCATTGATCTCGGCTGATAAGGGATTTCGTGCTAAGAGTGAGAATGTGGGTGGTCCTATCATGTAGACTGCTAACACTAACACTCACACTAACACTAAAGTATAGCCAGGGAAAATGACATAGGTTTTAAATCAGTGCAGCCTTTCATATCAGAAGTGCACGGAAGTGTTTTTTTTTTCCCCCCTGAACAGTAACTCCACAGGATCCGCCACTAAGATCCCTAAAAAAAGAATGTATTGAAAAAAATAATGGAGGTTCACACGAAGACGGGGACTGGGGGGATTTAGGGAGCAGTTTACAGAGGAAAATCTATAGCAGAAAAATCGCTGACGCGGCTCGAAAATAACTGTAGATCTACTTGAACCACGAACACATTTTTGGAATGCAGTGTGTTCTGGTGTTATGCTTTGCTTTGCTTACTTTGGTTTAGTTTAGTTTACTAATTTTTTTTTTTTTTTTTTTACTTCAGTTAAGTTTAAGTTGTGTTAAATTTTCTTTTGTATTTTCTTCTTCTTTCAGTTTAGCTTAAGTTTTGGTTCGGTGTAGTTTCGGGGTTTTTCGTGTTTAGATTAGTTTAGTTTAGGGTTTTGTATTGTTTTGTTTAGTATGTTTTCTTCTTTAAGTTTATTTTATTTTAGCTTAAATTTTGTTTTGTATTTCTTCCTCTTCTTTTATCTCAGCTCAAGTCTTGTTCAGTTTAGTATTGTACTTTTCCCTCGTTCAGTTTAGTATTGTACTTTTCCCTCGTTCAGTTTAGTATTGTACTTTTCCCTCGTTCAGTTTAGTATTGTACTTTTCCCTCGTTCAGTTTAGTATTGTACTTTTCCCTCGTTCAGTTTAGTATTGTACTTTTCCCTCGTTCAGTTTAGTATTGTACTTTTCCCTCGTTCAGTTTAGTATTGTACTTTTCCCCTCGTTCAGTTTAGTATTGTACTTTTCCCTCGTTCAGTTTAGTATTGTACTTTTCCCTCGTTCAGTTTAGTATTGTACTTTTCCCTCGTTCAGTTTAGTTTAGTATTTCTTCTTCTTTGCCTTTTTTTTTTCTTTAACCCATGCATGCTTTTCGTCAGAAAGTTGCAAATTGTTCCTGCGCCAGGAGATAACTACAGATTGATGGGAAGAAAATTGTTCTCACCTGTGTTTCGCAGGATACCAGTAGGCCCAAGACCATAAGACCAACATAAGCACAATCAGCCTATGCCAGTGGTTCCTGTTGCAGACAACAACAACGAAAACCAAACCAAACAAAACCAAAACCTAGTTTTGTTGTTGTTGTTGTTTTGAGTGGGAGTATAGGAGGAAGTGCACGGGAGGGGGAGAAGGCGAGCGCTTGCATGACAGTTAAACCAATGAATCAAAACGATCGGTCGGTGGTCTAGTGGTTAAGAGACTTGTCACCAGTGCGAGAGGTCAGGGGTTCAAGTTCGAGTCCCACTCGGGGCAAAGCATTTTTCCTTCTCGTATGTGGCATCGTTCATTCGGGCCGATCGTCGGGGGTTCTCTCCGGGCACTCCGGCTCCCCCCCCCCCCCCACCCAATGCTTTGGAAATGTTAATCTCACCAAATTTGAAAAATAAATGCAATTCTAAATTCCGAAATTTAAATAGCTGAGCTGACCCTTCGCACCACGTGATCGTAATGTGCTTATGTCCAGTGTGTGAGAGGATGCGTGTGATTCACGTGAGCGTGCGTGTTGGGTTCAGTCCGCGGCGCTTTGAGACGATTCACGAAACTGGGTAAAGCGCCTATACAATACTCATTATTATTATTATAACTACCAAAAAAAGTCTTGAGTAGGGTGGCAAAGGAAGGACAAGGCAAGGAAAGGGAAGGGAGAGAGAGAGAGAAGGAACAGAGCTAGACCTACAACAGCGCTACAGCAGAGACTGGTGCGAAGAAGCAGAGAAAGACGAAGAAGGACAAGAAAGAAAGGGGGAAAAAAAAGTGTTCGATTGGCGCAAGCCGGCACCCGCCGGCGTTTCGGCGCATTGATTGATCGTTGATCCTGGGACTAGCTCTCGCGCCGTTTGCCCCTCCACCCCATCCGGCCCTCAGAAAATCCGCTTCCTGCTAACCGGCACGCGGGCGGGGCCGGCCCATGTTAGTGGAATTTAATTGCTGCCGCACAGGAAGTGGCTGTGAAAATGATAGTTTAAAGCGCGGCGCCACCTATGTGACAGACGTCATAGGATCCAGGGGAAGGAACTCCGGGGCCGGGTCTGGAGCTGGTGCGAGAGTGATGGTTATTGACCTGTTCCGTTGAGGGAGTAAGTTGTAAATTGTGTTCAGGAAGGCTTAATAAAGTGTTTCCCTCTGATATCTGCCGCCGCGTCCCTGTTAATAGCGCAAGGAATTGCCGTCTGAGGGAAGTTTAAGGGGAACCCGCCGGTTTGAAATTCAAACGATTAAGCAAAGGGGAGGGGGGTGGGGGGAAGAAGTCAAAAAGGTTTCTCTTAAAGGCACCATTGCTACCGTTACTGGGTTTTGTATAGGGAATTGGAATTGGAATTGTTTAGGAGTTCATCGCCCTTATCCACCACGTGAGGGTGATATCAAAGACGGGGCAACGAGAAAAAAGGCCAGCACAACTATTTGGCCCCAGCCGGGATTTGAAACTTCTGCTTTGGAGCTTGCGACTGCGCCTGTGCGCTCGAAACAGTCTATCTTAGAGATTAGTAAAGCTCGGAATGCAAGACACTGACGTTTGATGGCCGCGCAATCGAGAAAAACACCCGTCCGTAAACGGCGTCTACCGTGTTTCCCTTGCTGGCTGCTCGAACTTGGTGCGTTACAAGGTCGAGTGTCTGTACGATACTGTCACTGGCTACTGCGGTTTTAGGCTTCAGTCAGCTGAACGCAAGCTTGTCTGCGCATGCATTTGTGCATCAGTCTAAGCAGTGTATTACTAGATATCACACACACACACACACACACACACACACACACACACACACACACACACACACACACACACACACAAAGCTCAGAACGACCTGCTGGCATAGGGCCTTTAATGGCCCACCGTCCGACATTTTGAGGTTTTGCAGGAGAGAAGTTTTTGTTTTTGAGCGGTTATGCTTGTGAGCTGGCAACACGCTCGAATTACTAGGTTAGCACAGCTAAGTCTTAGTACTCTTACGTGTGTTGGCTCAGTGTGCAAACGAGGAGGACTTTTGTCTCTGTCTGTCTGTCTCTCTGTCTGTCTGTCTGTCTGTCTCTCTCTCTCTCTCTCTCTCTCTCTGGGATAAAATATTTGTGCTGGATTTTTCATCGTTGCCCCGTCTTTGTTATCACCCTATGCGGTGGGAAAGGACGTTAAACCCCCAAACACCCACATACCCACCCACCCACCCTCTCTCTCTCTCTCTGTCTGCCTCTCTCTCTCTCTCTCTCTCAGTGTCTCCGTCTGACTGTCTGTCTGTCTGTCTGTCTGTCTGTCTCTCTCTCTCTCTCAGCCGCGAATTAGCCTTTGTTGCTTGCGCGGCGTTAAGCCCTGAATAACCAACTCTCTCTCTCTCTCTCTCCCCCCCCCCCAACCTCCCTCTTTCTCTGTGTACGTGCATCGAGGACATTTTTGAAAAGTGGGCCTGTGTTGCTCAAAACCTCTTCTCCTTAGAAAAAGGTCAGCCAGTCAGCCACACAGTCTCTCCCCCCCCCCCCACTCACCCACCCTCTCTCGCTGTGTGTGTGTGTGTGTGTGTGTGTGTGTGTGTGTGTGTGTGTGTGTGTGTGTGTGTGTGTGTGTGTGTGTGTGTTTTCTACATGCACACTGGCAACTGTGCTAACCTAGTACTTCGAGCGTGTTGCCAACTCACAAGCATAACCACTCATAAACAAAAACTTCTCTCCTGCAAAACCTCAAAATGTCGGACGGTTTGCCATTAAAGGCCCTATGCCAGCAGGTCGTTCTGAGTTTGTGTGTGTGTGTGTGTGTGTGTGTGTGTGTGTGTGGTGTGTGTGTGTGTGTGTGTGTGTGTGTGTGTGTGTGTTTTCTACATGCACACTGGCAACATTTTTAAAAAAAATCATAGCCACTACGTGTCCGTCTGGCTCGGTATTAAATACATTAGCCAAACTGCCTGTATCGTTTATCGCAACCACACTGCACAGCTCGCGAAATGGCAACAGAAACCCGATCTCAAGCGAGTGACATTTCAGTCTTGCGTTTCCTGAAATTATTTAGCTGTTCTTGCCATCAGTCAATCAGCTGGCAGACGCAGACAACGTGAGTTTGAAGGTCACGTGGTGATATCAGATTGTATTGCGACTTTCCGTGAAATCTCAACATTTGATTGGCGCGTGCCACATCCGTAAACAGGATGAGGTAGAAAGTGAAATCGGAAACAAAAGCCTCACGACTTCACTTGACCCATAGGACAGATATGATCAGAACTTACCACATCGTTCAAATAAAGTTGGTTTTTTTTTAATGACATAAACCCATTCAAAAATCTTTAATTTGACGAGACAAAGGTTGTGGGTTGTATCAGGCCCAAAACAAATTTGTTGTTTCTGGTAACATGGCTAAAAAAAAAATAGGGTAGGTAGGTAGGTGTTTTTTTTTTACCCCCCCCCCCCCACCACAAACACACACATATCCAAGAACAAAGAAACAGGGTATTAATAAGAAATGATGCTCTGTGAAACTGTATTTAATATTATAACACACTATCTTACCATATTTCGTTCTAATCTTGGGTCCGCGACGGCGCACGACTTCCCCGACGACAAGCGCATGAAAACCGAAACTGGTCGTGCTTGTATTTTTTCTCTCTTTTTTTTCCAGCAGCCAAAAAAAAATTTTTAGGGTGGGGGGGGGGGGGATAGCGTCGGTCGGGTTACCAGAAACAACAATATTTTTTTTGGGCCTAAAGACAGCGAAGAAAATAAAAGAAGTTTTAGTTAATGTTTACACATACTCAACGGATCACTCACTCACTCACTCACTCACTCACTCACTCACTCAATCACTCACTCACTCACTCACTCACTCACTCACTCACTCACTCACTCACTCACTCACTCACTCACTCACTCAATCACTCAATCAATCGGTTAGTTAGGCAGTTTGCCAAGGTTTCAAGCCGACTTTCAAGTTAAACGGGCCAATTCCATCTTTGCTGAGGCAACTTATGTTTTGTGAAGAGTTTCGCTCATGAGTACGCGTATTCGCTCAAAAATACACTATCTTGGTGATTAGTACAGCTGCCAGTGCGCTAGAATGTTGTTTACACTTTGCGCGTGCGGTCGAACATTCAAATTCTGCGACTTTTGTTACACTACTGGAGCGATCTACTCGTCCTCGAGTACGCTTCCTGTTTCTCAGTGCCAGCATTACAGACGCTCTCACCGTCCAGGTGTCTATGTGGTGTGGTGTGATGATATGATAAATCAACCGCAGAGTTAAATCAATCCTTAATGTTTGTAATCTCCTATGCTTACCTGGCAGGGAAGTCGCACTTAGTTTTGCCATCTTTCTGAAAGAATGCAAAGTTGTGTAGAACAAAGTTCTTATTGCTTAACACATTTTTTTTCCTGGTCTCTGTAATTGCTGTAAATGTAGGATAGCTTTATTTCGTGGAGTTTGTGATAACAATATTGATCAGAACTCTTGTTTATTGACCCTCGCAGTGACTGTTGTTGCTAACATTTACTTTTTACCCTACATTACCTTGTCATTTGCATTTCTTGTTTGTTTATATTGTTCCTCCATGCCCCAGTAGGGGTCAGAGGAAATAAAATCTTTGAATCTTTGATACGTACCACGAAAACAACTCAGAACGATCTGTGAGAATAAAAATGGTAGCATTAACCCCGTGAACTGAAAATCGGTCAAGCAAGGAACTAGCCAACCAGTTCATTTTCACTCACTCACTCACTCACTCACTCACTCACTCACTCACTCACTCACTCACTCACTCACTCACTCACTCACTCACTCACTCACTCACTCACTCACTCACTCACTCACTCACTCACTCACTCACTCACTCAGCCAGCCAACCAACCAACCAACCAACCAACCAACCAACCAACCAACGAAACAACGAACGAACCAACCATTCAACCAATAAACCAATCATCCAACCAGTCATCTAAATAACCAATCAACCAGTTCACCAAACAACCAACCAACCCCCCTTCCCCCCCCCTCCCCCCCCCCCCCCCCCCAAGAAAAAAAATCAACATTGAGTCCGAAATAAAATCTTCGACACAAAGTCCTAACCAAATACCAAACATTGACCTTAGGGAAAAGAAGTCGCGAGCATTCAAGCGTAGACGCAAGGACGAAGCGATGGTATTGCGTGACCAAAACCAGTAAACCGTGTCCAGGTAGCCCACTCTCCCGGGACAGTGTAAATACGGACGGCACACGGACAACTGGTCATCTTGAATACTGCATGCTGGGACTAATGATACGCTACTTCACCGCTGATAGGCGGCGTATCTCCAGCGGTATGGATACTGTTTTCAGGTGGCTGGTCATGCGAAGGTTGACGTGAAATAAAATTGGCTGTCGATTTGGTTGTTGGGCTAAGGTGTTTTGGTTGTTCGGGCGTGACCTAAATGAGACAATAGAAGATGTATAGACTCAACCGTTTGCGTCAGATCAGGGACAAACATGTAGAGAGATAGGAAGCTGGTTTTTACATCTTTTGCTACCCAAGCAACCAGTTTTTTTTTTTTAAAGGCCGAAGGACACAAATACACAAGGCCTCAAAATGCCTCTATCTTCCCTATTAGCCTCAGGCATCAAAGTCACCCCTAAAATTGCTTCAATCTGCAAACAGTTACTACCACGAACAGACCATTCAAAGGCACGCACCTGGAGTAACGCACGTCTACTTTCTCTGTAGGCCAGAGAGCCAGTTCACACAAATCCGCTTGCGTCACCTGTGCTCTACCTCTGTGCAAAAAGTCCCAGCTACACTGGCAGCGACCGCCTGGCATGCACCTTGACGTACATAATACAAAAATCACGAAAATCACGCTTTTTCATGACAACAAAAATCACTACAGACTAGCACACTCGCCAGACAGGGTACCTCAAATAAACGCCAAACATGACCCCAGGGTCAATTTGGGTCCTTACGCCTAAAACGGTGTAGCACTGGACTTTATCACTTAAAAAAAAATATCATAGTTGTTTTGTTCTTGCCCATATGTTCCTGAATATATGTGACAAGTACGCCTTCACTGACGCCCGCCCGAAAGTTCCCTTTTTGCAAGGGGAGCATCAAGGGCACAGCACTCGAACACGCCATCACGCTTGTCTCCCCCTTTTTTTCCTGGCAAACTCCTACCTGGAATAAGGTCAGCGCTCGTCCATGAAAATGACCGAGGGGACACACTTCGGGGGCGGAGCGTGTGTAGGGACTGTAACGAACCTAGGAGATCCGTTGCAAGGACTGAGTTCCGTGAGTTCATCCGGTGTAGTGTCCGCCATAGTTAATTTACCTACCTCCCACTGAATCTTTGATGGATTAGAAAGGGCGGGAAGAATCCCTGTAGACATTCTGTTTTTCGGGTTGTAACCTCCGATGGTCCCTTCACAACGAAGGTTGGCCTCCCCTGCGGTGGAGATAGGCATGCCCGCTGGACATTGGTGTAATAATACTACTACTAATAATAATATGAGTATTGTACTGGCGTTTAACTAATTTCTTGAATCGGCCCAAAGCGCCGCGAGCTGAACACAACACGCACGCTCACGTGAATCACACGCGTTCTCTCACACATTGAACGCATTACTGATAATCACGTGGTGCGAAGGGTCAGCTCAGCTATTTAAGTTTCAGAATTTAGAATCGCATTTGCGATACAGTACTGTGTGCACTCTGCGCGAGCGGTCGAAAATTCAAATTATCCCATTCAGCGGTTGTCCACGTCGACAAGCCTCTCGCCCAGTCCTTGTGTTATCCGCGTCGTTGTGTACCCTTCTGTCGGCTCAGTGCCAGCTATTGAGATGCTGTCACTGAGCAGGTGTCTAAGCGGGGTGAGTTCAAGAATCTTAAAAAAAAATAAATAAATAAATAAATACAAAATTGGACCTTTAATGGTTTCAGTTGAAGTTTTCGCCGCCAATTCCTTGCAATACAAGGCTAAACCAGGAAAAAAAAAGCCCTAAAAACAAGTTCCCTTGTGTCGGTATCATGTCTCGAATGACGTGCTGTCTCACCATACAAAGATTAAAAAAGGAAAACAACGCGGATTGGATTCTGAATGTTAATACTATATCTGGCTGGCACGAAATTGAAATTTGAAGCCGCTCAATGCCGTCTCTAAAATGAAAATTCCGATCTAGTTTCGACTGGCTAAAATAGCACATCACAAGTATAGCACTGGGGTAAGGGGGTAGGGGTGGTTGGGTGGGTGTTTAGTTGTTTAAGAGTTCTGGCGATCCCGTAAATAGCACTTCTGCAGCCAAATGTTCTGAACATGTGGTCACCAAATGTGGTGGGTGGGTTTTTTTTTGTTTGTTTTATTTTTGTTTTGTTTTTCAATTTAACGTCTTTTCCCACCACATGTTGGTGCTATCAAGGACGAGGTAACGAGAAAAAGGCCAGCACAAATATTTGGCCCCAGCCGGGATTCGAACTCAAGACCCGAGCATTGAAAATCCAACGCTAAACCATTCGGGTATCCCGGCTTTCCGGTGGTCGGGTGGATTAGAGTGAAGATTAAAACGAAAACAACAACAACAGTGCTAAAATATTTCACACACACACACACACACACACACACACACACACACACACACACACACACACACACACACACACACGCATGTACATACGTGCTCACGAAACTGCTAACACCAGATTATCCGGGATGGCGATTATCACTTTCCAAAATCTGGTAACACCTCTGGATTTATTAAGAATAAAATCCCACCCACGCACGTACACACAGGTACACACGCACACACGCACGCACGCACGCACACGCACACACACGCACGCGCACGCACGCACGCACGCACACACGCACACACACACACACACACACACACACACACACACACACACACACACACACACACACACACACACACACACACACACTGTGGAGTAAGTTCGAGGTTATGAAACTGCTAACACCAGATTTTGAAACCAACTAAACGTAGACACCTCATCAAACAAGGTAAACAAACAACCAAACAAACAATCAGTACTGAACGGCAATATCTGAGTAACTAGTTCTTCGACTGAACCAAACAGCCAAATAAAACAATCAGCAGACAAAACGTACGGTTTGTCTGCCAGCCCTTAATTGCGTGCTAATTTTATTATTTTTCTTTGACATTTCGTAATGTGCTACTGTTACTATGTCCAGTGTGTCACAGACAAAGTGAAGTGTCCTTATTCCTATTTTACGTTTTGCAGGTAAATAAGCGCGAGGACCAGCAAGGGATTGACAAAGAAGCCACAGATCTGATCGACGTATACCAAACACTCCGGCGACGTCACATCAAACACTCTGGCACCCTTGACAGGCCTCAAACTCCCGGTAATCTTCAGTGAAGAAGATAGACGCGACGCGCTAGGAGACGGTTTGAGACGACCACGCGCATTGGACGAACTCGAAAGCCAGACGTCTGGAAGACTGAGCTGAAAACAGTAAGTACGCTCGTTTATTTGCTCGCTGTTCAACCAAATAATTTCATTTACGATCAGTTTGCCTTATATGACTGTATGGTGTTGTAGTCTGTAGACCTTTTCTTGAAAATCTTTCTGTTCGTATTGGGTTCTGAGGGGAAAATAACTGCCGCGTATAAAGCTCGAAGATTGTTTGCCAAATGAAGAGATGTTCCTTTTGGAGATTGCGACCGTGTTTGTGTCTTTGCGGCTGCTAGTAGTAGAGGAATATGACTGTCTATGACTGTCTATGACTGTCTATGACTGTCTATGGCCTAACGCTTCCATGCCTGTACTACACGTCGATACGGTCGAGTCGCTTTAAAAAAAAAAAAAGAAAAAAGTCGCCACCAATCAGCGCTCGCGCGCTGTCTAGTTGTTGTTCAGTCTGCAACCAAATAACGTCGTCTGCTCATGCGTACGTAGAACAGCATACACGCCAAGCAAAGTCACTACGATGGTTTTTGTTGTTGTTGTTGTTGTTTTTTTTGTTTTTGTTTTTTTTACTACTTTATTATCCCTTTCGAGAAATTCGGGCTGCTGCGCATTCGGAGTCCTACCAGTCTCTAAATACAGGCTATTTCGGGCGGAGAGACACAGTCACGAAGCACAACTGTTCCAAAACAGAATTCTCCCTGTATGAAACCTTGTAATGGTAGCAGCTGCTTCTTCGATGAATTTGTTCCCGGTGGGAGGGTTGGAAGTCCAACGCTCTACCATTCGACCACCCCGGCTCCCCGAATTTGTTCCGGAATATTTATGGTAATCACAAACACTTCTAGGTGGGCGTGTGTGACACGGTGCCTAACAACAAAACAGTGGGAGAGAAAAATTAACCTGTTTCGGAATAGCAGCTGTTGGCAAGGCCTGCCCGTGTGGGCGATAGTTTTCGTAATAATTCTTTCAACACCGGCCGAAATCTTTCTTTGATGACAAAAAGGAAATCGGCCTGTTGTTTCACAGGAAAACAGTCACGAATGGTTCAAATAAGAAGACCCGTGAAGTGGTAAAACTCAGTCTTCCGACATCGTTCTGAAAGGCCCAGCTTAAAGGCACGTATGTACACTCACACAAACTGATCTTACTGAGCTGTGTTAGTGGTATCAAACATCGCACCGCTTGGATTGACATCAAACGGAAGACGTTTCGAACAAACATCGAACACGCGCCGGAAATATTACAGCTAAGACGTGTGTTGTAGCTGTATGTCACACGAGGAACACGGAAAATCGCCGTGTTCGGTCGTGTTCGATGTTTGTTCGGACTAAAACGCCTCCCGTTTGAGATCACCCCTAGACACTTCCACAAGTACATGCACAGACAGGGTTGTGTTCAGTTAATATGGAGTAACCGATGACAGTGTGGTTACCACACTCGACCTTGCAGCTCACTCAGTTCGTTTGCGCGGCCAACAAACGTCTTTGTGTTGCACTCAGAACTCTACTAAACTCTAAACTAGACTATTTCGAGCGCACAGGAGCAGTCACAAGACAAACTGTCCCAACACAGAAGTCTCCCTACAAACAAAAAACCAAAACCAAAAAAAAAAAAAAGGATTACATACATAAAACTTAGCAGTGGTAGAAAAAGTGCCTTTAAGGGTTTTCTCGGGTCACCCTCGGTACGTGATAACTCCTAACAGGAAACCCTAGAGCTTGGAAGACCGGCTGTTGTTGTCGCCGGCTTTCCTTCTCATGCTACTGACCCAGTGCGATAGCAGCCAGTAAATAATAATCACGTGTCCGACAGGACCCGGATTTATCTTCATTTTCTCTCTCAGCAGCAGATCGGCCAAACGCGAGGAATTGTTTCGATTTGTTGAAGGGGGGGTCACCCCGACACGTCTGTTGCGAAGGATAATACTGCACCCGGTAGTCTAGTTCGACAGGACAAAATCTCCTTTTTTTTTTCTTTTTTTTTTTAAACGGCCGTTTGGAAAGTTCAGCGTTCACTGACCGTGTGGCAACTCCTTTCTGCTGTAGCAAATCGCCTCAAAACGCTGACAGTACTGACTAGAAATTCTCAGACGGCATTCTTTTTCCACCCAAAGTAAATACAATACGCGATGCGTACCATAACTTTCCACAATCTATCGGGCCACATCCCGGTAATCTATCAGTCGTCTTAACCTACTGCGGGCCCAGTCAGAGTGACGTCCCTTGACAAAGCCATTCGGCTACGTGACGGGATTAGCTTCCGGGGCATGTAGTAACAATATAGTAGAAAATCTTTGCCCCTTTTAAAATTTGTGTGCATAGTAAAATATGGCAATCTGGTGCTTTTTGTTGGCTTTGTAAACAAGTTTCATGCCACGTAATAGTAAAATTAGGGGGAAAATGAGGCTGGCTTGTGGACTATTTGTATTCGCGGCTGGCACAGGAGCCAGCAGACGACCGTGGAATGAGGGGGTATGTGGTCGCTGCCAACATTGCCCAAAAAACCGGAACATTGGAATTTGTTTAAATTTACTCAACACATAAGTCTATGGCTGCCTGATTTTTGTGAATTTTTTTTTTTTAGTGAATTTTAAAGCATTCTAGTGTGTCATCTGTAACGTTATGTGTAAGAGGAATAAATAGCGTTTTCCTTCAGATCTGCATCTGTGTTACGTAGCCTTCACTATTGACGACCCCGTTAGCGTAGTGGTCAGATGACTTGGTGGTGGTACTGTTCTGGCACATCTCCAGCTGTGCCGGGCAAGGTCAGCATGTCACGGTGGGAACGTTTAGATGTCACCGCTTTGATTCCACCCATAAATGCCGCAGTTCTCATACACAGTCGAAAACCGTGCCCCCCTACATAATATGCTCCAACCACACTTTGTGAACCAGAGAATCTGACGCAGGCACTCAGCACTGGATCAAATGAACTGGACTAGGATTAGTCAAACCGGCTGTCCTGTTTTGTTTGTTTGTTTGTTTGTTTGTTCGATTCAAATGGTTCGGCAACGATTTCCCTTAAGCCTGATCTTAACTGGGCACAGCGCGCGAAACACACATGTGAACATCAAGTAAGTCTCTCACAAGCTTTCAAACTGTACGACAGGAAAAAGAAGTGTTGACGCGTGGTATCTAGTGGTATCTAGGCACTGGGCGAATCTTCTTGTCCCATAGCTGTTGTGGGGGCATTCGGATCTCGGGTCTAACGCCTGCTCTTAACTGGGCAGAGCGCGCGAAACACAAACATGTGCACATCGCAGTCGTTGCGCTCGGTGTGTCTACCAACTACAAAACTGAACACAGCTGTGCTCGGTGACAAACCGATTGGAAGATGCACTGTCCGCCATGTTTGCGCGCCGAGTGACGTAGTACAGCCAATCAGAATCTGTTGTGGAAACCACAGTCGCAGTTGTGGCTGTTTGAAATCCAGGTTGCTGTGATAACGCCATAGCTGCGGAAACCCCCCAAATCACAACTGTGTCACAACTGTGGACAGCACTGTGGCGCTCCGCAGTGCCCAGTTAAGAGCCGGCTTTAGCCGTACTTTGTAAGTATCAACCGTCGCGCACCCTCCGTTCCGCTAGCGAAAAACTTCTCAAAATTCCGAAGCGTAACATGAAAACTGCCGGAGAGCGCTCTTTCAGTTTCTTAGCCCCGACTGTCTGGAACTCCTTGCCAAATCGAACTCCGCCTTCAGACCTCACTGCCCCTGTTTAAATCCCATCTGAAGACCTTTCTGTTCCCTCAAGCTCTGTTAAACCTCTGTTGAGTCTGTCTGTGTGTACCATGAGTCGTTGAACTGCCAAATTGTATGTAAGAGGAGATGTAAATAGCGCGGCGCGCGCGCGCGCGCGTGTGTGTGTGTGTGTGTGTGTGTGTGTGTGTGTGTGTGTGTGTGTGTGTGTTTGCGCGCGCGCGCTTTAAGCGCAGCGAGTCCTTGGAATTTGGAGAGCAGCGCTCCATAAAAACTATGTATAATAATAATAATAATGAGTATTGTGTAGGCCCTTTACCCAATTTCTCGAATCGGCTCCAAGCGCCGCGAACTGAACCCAATACGCACGCTTACGTGAATCACACGCATTCTCTCACACACTGGACATAAACACATCACAATCACGTGGTGCGAAGGGCCAGCTCAGCGATTTAAATTTCGGAATTTAGAATTGCATTTATTTTTGAATTTTTATGGGTTAAACATTTCCAAAGCAGAGGGGGAGGAAGCCGGAGTACCCGGAGAGAACCCCCGACGATCGGCCCGAATGAACGGTGCCACATAGGAGAAGGAAAATTTCTTTGCCCCGAGTGGGACTCGAACCCCTGACCTCTCGCATTGGTGACAAGTTCTGACCTCTCGCATTGGTGACAAGTCTCTTAACCACTAGACCACCATATTATTATTTTTATTATTATTATTATTAGATGTTTCTGAAATATGAGCAGTTTTTGAAATATGAGCAGTTGTTTCAGTTACAGTCTCATCTGCGTGTGCTCATTACCAGCATATGTGAGGCATTAGCTCTTCAGTGTGTGTGTGTGTGTGTGTGTGTGTGTGTGTGTGTGTGTGTGTGTGTGTGTGTGTGTGTGTGTGTGTGTGTGTGTGCTGCTAAGCGCTACTGACTTCATGTGTAAAACCTCCAACCCTGCTATTCACTCTGGTGCGTGCGGCATATCACTGTTGTCCACGCCATCGGCCACAGCCTACTCTTATAGGAAGGCGCGTGCGTGCGTGTATGCGTGCGTGCGAGATGCACTGAAGCGGAACATTGGTCATACAGTAAGTGTTATTTATAGTCACTGTAGTCAATGGTGTACAACTGGATTTTTTTTTCAGGCAGTGAATTCATTTTGCTTTCTTATGTGGTGTGTGTGTGTGTGTGTGTGTGTGTGTGTGTGTGTGTGTGTGTGTGTGTGTGTGTATGTGTGTGTGTGTGTGTGCGTGCGTGCGTGCGTGCGTGCGTGCGTGCGTGCGTGTGTGTGCGTGCGTGCGTGCGTGCGTGCTCGCAGGTGTGAGTACTTTTCGGAAATGTATCATGAAAAGTATTCCCCAGCATATCTCCGGTGTAAATGAACGGTGCCGGAAATATTACGAAGACTTACCGACGCGAAAGAAAGTCACGTGAAAGAAATTTCCTGTATTGGGAAAAGATCATGTTTCTTCTTTGACTTACACAACACTTGAGATAAGAGTGGGGGAAGGGGGGCGGAGGGAGGGAGGAGGTGTGCATGTTCACGTGCTAGCAACTTACTAGGTGTAATAAGTAAGTAGCTCCAGTAATCAGCTGCGTCAGCAAAATACGTGAACAGTAACGGAAATTACAAAAACCCGTTAGAGCTGAACGGAAGCAGGGATGGAAAAGATTTTTCAGTGTGTATGTTTAGAGAGAGAGGGGGTGGGGGGGGGGGGGGGGGGGGTGGGAGGGGAGTAGCTCCCGAAATGCAGCACGAAAAGTTTTATGTTTTAACTTTCTGTTTATTTTTTTTTTCATATTTTTTTACATATACAGGAGATACATGACATAAACACACAATCAGCCAAACGGAAACAAAGAACACATGAAATTAAAAACAAAAGAAAACAAAAACCACCACCACCACCACCACCACCACCACAAGCCCCCCCCCCTCCCCCCCCCCCCCCCCCCCCCCCCCCCGAAAAAACCACCACCACCACCACCACCCCCCCCCCCGAAAAAAACACACCAAAAAACAAACAAACAAACAAACAAAACAAAACGACAACAACAACAGCAACAGAAGCAAAGAGAAAAGTAATTCTTACACTTACATCGTGTTTACAATTTCCATGCATAGTGGCCGAAATTACGGACACGTTCCGGAGCCGAGGAAATGAAAAACGCTCCAATGCACGACCAAGACCACCTTTCTTGTTCCTGGGGTAACGTCGTGTCCTCTGGATCATTATTATAGATGTAATTTCCTGCACGACCAAGACCACCTTTCTTGTTCCTGGGGTAACGTCGTGTCCTCTGGATCATTATTATAGATGTAATTTCCTGCACGACCAAGACAACCTTTCTTGTTCCTGGGGTAACGTCGTGTCCTCTGGATCATTATTATAGATGTAATTTCCTGCACGACCAAGACAACCTTTCTTGTTCCTGGGGTAACGTCGTGTCCTCTGGATCATTATTATAGATGTAATTTCCTGGATGTGGGGCATTCACCGTTGCAGCGGAAAATTGCCTGTTTTATAAGCTTCTGCACTACAAGACAGGAAGCGACATTAATAACAGAATGGTTTCTGAATGGTCAGTTTACCTACCATCTGGTGAGAGCCTACCATCTGGTGTGTATGTGTGTGTGTGTGTGTGTGTGTGTGTGTGTGTGTGTGTGTGTGTGTGTGTGTGTGTGTGAGAGAGAGAGAGAGAGAGAGGGTGGGTGGGTGTTTGGGTGTTAGACGTCCTTTTCCACCACGAATAGATGATATCAAAGACAATACAACGAGTAAAAGGTCAGCACAATTTTTTTTTTTGTACACACAATCTATGCCAAACTCGGCGAAATACCTTTCCGCACTAACATCTGTCTTACACCACTGCGTCGCCGATTCTGCCCTCGATTCATGTCTCCCTACATCCGGATACAGCAACGCGACGACAAAATCACTTGCAATTATCGCCCCATCCGTAACCGTGGGCCGCTTGCGTCCTAAATAACCGCCGGGCTGTTTGGATAGGGTGTAGTTTTCAGGCGAACCATTCTACCCGATGTTTAGCTACCTGTTCCGACCACTGCAGGAGTCCCAGCAGAGGGTAATCATTTCGTGGAAAATCACGTGTAATTTTGTTAGTTTATCATTTCCATCTCTTCGCCAAAGCTGAGCAGAGGAAGTTTGTCCACAGCTTGTCTAAGTGATGAAAAAAAGAAAAACGTTCACACACTCTGGAGTGTATTTACCACATCACCCCCCCCCCCTCGCGCCCTCCCCCCCCTCGCCCCCCCCCCCTCGCCCCCCCCCCCCAAAAAAAAAGCAAAAAATAAAAATAAAAATTCACACACTTTGGGTGCATTTACCATACCACCCACCTCCACCCCTCCTCCCCATGGCCCACCCTCCCATCCCCTCCCACCCCCTCCCTCCCGGAAAATAAATTCCAGCTGTTAGGATATCGGAAACCTGGTCTGGTAACCAATTTCTGTCTGGATGTTCCTGGTCCCTGGATCGTTTCGTTTCCATTTCATTCAGTTCACTCTATTTTCTCGCGTGTTCAAATATTGGCTTAGTCATTTGGGGGATGTGGATTTGTTATCTTGCATGCCTCACGCAAAATGGTACCACTCCAGACCAGTGATTTTTTTTTTTTTTTTTAGGTTACTGAGCATTATCCGTCTCTGCTTAACGCTTCGATGAAAGTGCTCGAAATGAAAAAAAAAAAAAAATCGTGGGTCGTTGGTACGGCTGGGATGGTCATGTTAAGTTGTGGCGTGTTATACGTTACGAAAAAGTCATGGTTAGGAAGAGGATGATAACTCTGTGACACTGTTTGTCGTTTTCCTGATGTGTGTGTGTGTGTGTGTGTGTGTGTGTGTGTGTGTGTGTGTGTGTGTGTGTGTGTGTGAGAGAGAGAGAGAGAGAGAGAGACACACACACACACACACACACACACACACACACACATATACACATACACAGAGTTCAGAGACAGACAGACAGACAGACAAAAAGGCAGACAGACAGACACAGAGAGAAAAAGAGTAAGAGAGAGAGAGAGAGAGGAATTAGCCGACTACTCGTCACTACTGACGCAGCATTCATAGAGTTGTGGGCCATTTGTCGTCATAATTTGTATGACCGTCTTGTCAATTTGTTTGATTCAAGCATTCGAGTTTAAAGCATGCTTTCGGTAGACCCGTCGAATCCCGACGACTTCAAAGCATCACTGATTTTATTGAGCGTCAACTTCGAGAGTGGCACGCAACCGTGCTTGTCATCCTCGGAATTCTAATCAGAAACCCGCTCCCCTCCCCCTTCTCCCTGCTCCCCCCCCCCTCTCTCTTTCTCTCTCTCTCTCTTTGGGCCACGAGCTTCCACTGAATAAAGCATTTGTCATTGTCATTGTGTGTGTGTGTGTGTGTGTGTGTGTGTGTGTGTGTGTGTGTGTGTGTGTGTGTGTGTGTGTGTGTGTGTGTGTGTGTGTCTCTCTCTCTCTCTCTCTCATCTTATGCAATGGTACCAAAATTGGGACCCACCACGGAGTCATTCGAGTCGGACCTCTTGTTAATATTTCACAGTGAAGATCCCACAGAGAAAGAGTGAATCAATCATTACTGGTACAGGAGCTAATTAGCTGGTCCTGGTTGCATGCGCTTACCAAACTCGCTGCCTCCGAAAGGGGGCATCAAGACATTAAACTTTTAAAGTTGCTCAAAACTAGGGACGTGACGGTCTACTGTCATTCGCTGTCAGATTTTTCGATTCGTCAGGCGAGGTGCAAAGACCCGAAATAAACACCATGCGACTGCTTCAATTTAGTGATGGTTCAACGCTCTTCTTGCACGTTCTGTTCATCACGCTTCTTAAATGTTTCTGTCTTATTAGAGTGTAGTTTCATTTCCTATGGTTTTATTGCTATTTTGCTTTTTTCCTGTTGCATTACATATGTGTGTGTGTGTGTATTTTTCTGTTTAGATAGATACTACTAGAAATAGCAACGGCAGGTACGAAAATTGACTGTTTCACGTTAACTACCTCAACCGTTGGAAAATAAAGTTTTCTTGATTCTTGATTCTTCGCCGCGAAATAGTCTTTGTAACTAACTAACCAACTAACTAACGTACACGGTCACTGGGCCTCAAGAAGCCAGTTTATGTTTTGGAAGAGTTTTGCATGTCAGTACGCCAGTACAGCAATAGGCACAAAATCAAAGAAGGTAGCACTTAAATTTCGCCAAATTTCTGAAGGCGAGTGGCGCAGTATGTGTGTGTGTGTGTGTGTGTGTGTGTGTGTGTGTGTGTGTGTGTGTGTGTGTGTAATAAAGTATATTTAATATGATTTTATTTATGTAAAGTTTCATTATTACTCTCTCTGTCTCTGTCTGTCTGTCTCTCAGTCTCTCTCTCTCCCTCCCTCTCTCTCTCTCTCTCTCTCAAAGCAGGGACATCTGCATCATCAGTAGACAGTCCAACCACCACTCGCTTTGACATTTGAGTCACAGCATCGAGTTGCCCGGATGAGCGAACTATACCATAGCGACACTGTGACTTGTCTCAAGTGAGCAGTCCCGCAGCTCCTCCTCTGACCACCGAGAAATCTCCTCGCCTCAGTATGCAAATTGCCTCCCGAACTTGACTTGTTTCGCTCTTTTCACAGCCGTGGAATGTGTCCCCAGTTACAACTCAGCCACGGAAGCTAAGTACTTAGCGGTGTCGCATCCAGTCGCTCGCGTCGCGCCATTTTGACGAGTGGTCTCGTTTAACCGCAGCTGGGGGGTATAAATATAGGTGAAGGTACTTCCGGTTGTACGACGCGCGTTTGTTTTTCTTCTTCTCAGTTGTCGCGTTAGCCGGATGGAAGTGTCCGACGAGTACCATGACGACTCGTGTGTAAGTGGCTTGTGGTCAGCGTGGGTCCACTTGTAAGGACGTTGCGCCGTGAATTCCTGTAGTCCACGTCAGCTGTGAGTTGAACCACTTGCTGCTCAAGACTGATGCTGTACACTCCGGTCGTCTGCGTCAGTTATGAGAAGAGCTCTTCCTGTCTCCTTCACGTGCCGAAGGAGAACTGGTCGGGGGAAGGGAGGGGTCGGGGGGGGGGGGGGTAGGCTGTAAGTTTAACTACATAATGTTCCTGACCAGGGGACGGTGCACAGTTGTGGTAGCGGTCAATGTCAAACCGGGGAATGTGTTCTGTGAAGTCAAGAGGGGAAGGTGTTCTGCGTGATCAAAAGGGAAAGATGTTCTAGATTTATGTTGTCAAAAGACGTTCTGTGTGATCAAAAGGGGAGACGTTCTGTGTGGTCAAAAGGGGGAGGTGTTCTGTGCTGTCAAAAGGGGAAGGTGTTCTGTGCTGTCAAAAGGGGGAGGTGTTCCGTGCGGTCAAAAGGGGAAGGTGTTCTGTGGTGTCAAAAGGGGAATGTGTTCTGTGGGTGTCAAAAGGGGAAGGTGTTTCTGTGGTGTCAAAAGGGGAATGTGTTCTGTGCGGTCAAAGGGGAAGGTGTTCTGTGCGGTCAAAAGGGGAAGGTGTTCTGTGCGGTCAAAGGGGAAAGGTGTTCTGTGACTTCCGTTCTGTGTGGCGGAGATGGAGGAGACTACTGACGCGGCGAAGAATACACTGAGCTCCTGATCTATTGGTTTCTGGTTCAGGCGAGTGGTGGGGAGTGGGGGAAGGAGGGGGTGGGGGTCATTTCCCTTGTACACCACTAACTACCTCACTACACTTCCGCAGCATCTTCACCGTCGTCTATTTAGAAAGGCCTTAACCGCTATATCTTGGATAAAACCACATAGGCCCTTTTTCCAAAATCACTGTACAATTCTTTAGGTCATTTCGAGTTCAGCGCCTGCACACGTTTCCGGACAAGGCTGATGATCGTGATGAATCTTGCAGATAAAGGAGGGAAACAAACCCGTCTGTCTGTCTGCTGGACCTTGTACACTAAGCAGATCCTCTCAGAGCATGATGCGCACAGATTTTTCTGCCCGGAAAGCCTTGCCTCGTAAATTTTGTCCAGGAATCTTCACGCCGTAGGAACACTTACAGCAGAGCACGGTCACGAATGCGTGGCTTCTAGCGTCTTTTGAACCCCTATCCTGCAAAAAATACCCCCCCCCCCCCCCTCCCCCCTCCCCCCCCAAAAAAAAAAAATAATAAAATAAAATAATAATAATAAATAAAATAAAATAAAATAAATAAAATAAAATAAAGAAACAAACAAACAAACAAAAAAATAAAATAAAATAAAGAAAGAAAGACCCCCCCCCCAAAAAAAAAAAAAAAAAAATTAAAAAATAAAACCAACCAACAAAAAATCAATAAAATAAAATGGAAACAGACAACTTTAGACGTCAAAATCTACAACAAACTGCGACAGCAAAAATCGTAAACATTCTGATGTTCATTATTGACGTAATATATGTGGCAGTTCAGTCTGAATGATCAGATTTCGCATTCAAGACACTAGCTCATGCTTTATTCATGAATACTTTCACAGCGCTCCGCGCAAACTGATACCAAGAGTTCGATATCAATTTCCCTTCTCGAATATTGTTGTGAACAGTCTACTACAACACATACTGAACATTAGTAAACAAAAGCTAATAATAATAATAATAATAATAATAATAATAATGAGGTATTATATAGGCGCTTTACCCAATTTCATGAATCGGCTCTAAGCGCCGCGACTGTACCCAGCACGCACACTCACGTGAATCACACGCATTCTCTCACACACTGGAGACCAAACACAATACAATCACGTGGTGCGAAGGGTCAGCTCAGCTATTTTAAGTTCGGAATTTAGAATTGCATTCATGTTTCAGATTTGGTGGGCTGAACATTTCCAAAGCAGAGATGCCGCTGTTGTTGTTGATGTTGTGCTATTGTTGAGTAAAGCTAAACTTTCTGCATTGACACAGAATTCCAGTGCACTTCTCTGCTTTATTGCTGCTACTACAACACAACCACTTGGCGCTGCACCCAGGAAACGCAAAACAGCCTAGCGCAAATATTGTCTCGTTATGTTCTTTGCTCCCCCACGGGGCCATATGACTTTTTTACAATACTTTTTATTTCCCTCTTGCGGCTCTGTTGTCTGGATAGAGAGTGAAAATCCCATCGCCACCTTCAAGCATTCCCCTGCTATCTTATAAATATCATCGGTTCATCGGAAGAACCCGAGCAAAAAACAACGCAGAACACTTACACCGATTAGCAAAACACAAATGCGCCGTTCTTCCGAGGAAAAAAACAAACCACTTCTGGCTTTAAAAGCACAGAGACAAGTGGAAACCACAAAACCTGTTCTCCCGGTCTCCTTATTACAGAGTAGATTTCGTAAGAGGCTGCCAGAGTAGCTGTCACAGTCTGGAGCTGGCTTCTGCGGATGAGCGGCATTTTGACCTTTTCCTGCAGCATTTACCGAATTGTCCTTTCAGCTGCAGGTGTAATCGAAAAACGTGAAGTTTAAAAGTCTCAATGCGTACGACGAGCGTATTCAAATTCAAATTCAAAATCAAATTCAAATGCACTTTATTCATCCCGAGACGGGCAATATTACATAAGACAGGCTCCGTATATAAAAAACAAATGAATAATTAAGACTAATCAATATTAATCACAGATTCCACTAATTATGTTAATTTAAATTAATTAAGAATTAAGAAATAGCGTAGGAGTTCATTCGAAAGCGGGGCCACTATTATAGTAATGATAACTATATATAGACGGGCTCCGTATAAATAAACAAATGAATAATTAAGACTAATCAATATTAATCACAGATTCAACTAATTATGTTAATTTTAAACTTAATTAAGATTTAAGACATAGCGTAGGAGTTCATTCATACACTGAACGCTGGGCTGAAAACCTGAACACAGGCATTCTTATACTCTCTCTCTCTCTCTCTCACACACACACCACCACACACACACACACCACACACCCACACACACACACCCACAGACACACACACACACACGACACACACACACAACACACACACCACACACACACACAACACTACCTAAGCGCTGCGCGCGCGCACACACACATACACACCACCACCACACCACACCCACAACACCCCAACCACACCACACCACACCACACCACGAGTTCGATATCACCGCAGCGCACCGCACCGCACCGCACCACACCACAATTGTTCAAGAGTCCAATTTTTACAATAGTGTGTGGAAACCTTTTCATCAAGTGCGCGAAGTCTGTACTTTAGACTCAGTCACTTGGGTCACAGTACAGCATCTGAGACCATTGCGGTGACTCCGGTCAGCGTCACAGTTGTTCCAGAAATGTACCGCGTACTGTGCAGACGGACATTTTATTTGGCCGCGGACTGAGGCCCAGCCAGACAGCCCTGATTGGCTGCTATTTTTATCAGCTTTTACGCGTCCCAGTCTGTTCAAAACTGGACCGTAGGCTAAAGAAAAGTCGTATTTCTCTAAAAAAAATTAGAAGCCACACAGTCACGAAAACGGTCGTTATGGCCAAATGAACATTCTTCTGTCTGGTAAACAGTGATACAGCTTCCAAAGCAGCAGTTTTGCATCACAGCGGCGTTACGGAAAATAGAGGCCTTAAATCAAGAGTGACTTGGGCAACTGTTTTTCGAGGTGCGTTTTCGCCTGGCCCAGAAATCAGACCGGACTACCCCCCCCCCCCCCCCCCCAAAAAAAAAGAAAAAAAAGGGGTAGGGTGGGTGAGTGTTTGGGAGTGTATCGTCCTTTTCCAGAACGTGTTCGTGAAATCAAAGACGGGGCAACGAGAGGGGGGAAAAAAAGGCCAGCATAAATGTTCGGCCCCAGTCGGGATTCAAACTCACGACCCGAGCACTGAGGGCCCGACGGTCTACCGTTCCGGTAATCACAACTCCCCAGAAAAAGAAGAACGACTACAACGACAAAAACCAAACACCTCTCTGTCTCTGTCTCTGTCTGTCTGTCTGTCTGTCTGTCTGTCTGTCTGTCTCTCTCTCTCTCTCTCTCTCTTTCAAACACACACACACACACACACACACACACACACACACACACACACACACACACACACACACACACACACACACACAATCGTCACCATCACCGGACAGCCGGGACAGTCAAGCGGTATAGACTTGGACTCTCAATGCTCGGGTCGTGTGTTCGATTCCCGGCTAGGACCAAATATATGTGTTTGCCTTTGCCCCGTCTTTGATATCACCCACTTATGAAAAGGACGAGAAACCCTTTTACACCCACCCAGCCCTCCGCCATCACCAACACCACCACCACCACAAACAACACCAACAACAGCAAAAGTTCATTTTCGCGCACGCACGAATGGGTCAGGGCTATTTCTGCATATGCCAAAACAAACAAACAGACAAAAAAATCCTTTTTTCGATTTGCTCCCACAGAGCTGTTCAGAGAGAGAGAGAGAGAGAGAGAGAGAGAGAGAGAGAGAGAGAGAGAGAGAGAGTATTACACCATGTAATGCTATTCAGATATAATTAAATGAAGCAGACACATAGCAAAAACTTGACATGCACAAACAGACTAACACACAGACACATTCAGTCGCCCACTGCACCAAACACAGGGACACACCATCGAACACTGACACGCAACACTACAATGAAGAATAAATTGATTTCAATTGTCCATGGGGAGACGGGGTGGTCGAATGGTAGAGCGTTGGACTTCTAATGCTCGGGTCGTGAGTTCGATCCCGGCTGGAGCCAAATATTAATTTTGTGCTGGCTTGTTCATCGTTGCCCCGTCTTTGATATCACCCTATGTGGTGGAAAAGGACGTTAAACCCCCAAACACCCACCCACTAACCCACCCACTCAATTGTCCATCCCAGTCCAGCTCAAACGCGCACACCTACGTCAGATCCTGTATAATTAAAACCGAAAGAAAAACAACAACAACAGCAAGACAATGCACACGGTACTGCACAGGCGCCAACATGCACACTGTCTGCTATGCTTGTTGACAGGTCTCTCTGTATACCAGTGTCTCACTCAGACGCACTCAGCGAGACAAGAGAGCGCGCGTCAGACTGAACATAATATCGACAAAACACATTTTAGAAATCGCTTTTACCCATGTAACAAGTGCGAAAGCGGCCGATAATATGATGTTGCTTTTGGGGTTTGGGGTTTTTTTTGTGGTTTTTTTTTTTTTTTTTTGGGGGGGGGGGATTCGTTTCTTGGACTTCGGGACGTTTTTATACGCTCTGTTAAAGGCACAACATTTTCTTTGGTTAAGGAAAAAAGACATCGACTTTTCCCAGAAACCCCATCCAGAGGTACTTCATACGCACTGAAATTCAACTTGACACGGAAAGGAAATGATGTCTAGTAAGGTAGGGAAAGTCTTGACCGTGGCTGGACGCGTTTCGCCGGAATTTCACCGGCTCATCAGCCGACTTAGGTCAAGACAGAACGGGAGGAACTGGTAAAATATATTTCGGAAATACCATGACTGAATGCTAACACGGATAGATGTATGAAAGTGAGAGCAAGCAGATATGTTTAGGGCAATACCTCACCTAGTGTTGTTGCTTCAAAATGGCCGTGTTTGAGCGTGTATGGATGACGTAACCTACGTAAGATTTTCAGTGACGTGAGTTTTAAGGATTTTTTTACGCTCTCAGATCGTTCTGATCCGTGTCGACGGTGTCAACCATCACACGACTTACCATCTTAGAGGGTGGGACAGAGCTAGTCATGATGTCCCTCTCCTGTAATCGAGGGTCATGGATCCAACCATAGGACAAAAAATCAACACATTGGTATATCTGCGGTGGCTGGACGAATATTTATATAATGATAGGACACAATTGACGCTGAATAACGCTCCATGAAAATATACACTTTAGCCCTACAAGCTACAGTGCGTGCGTGTCTCGGTGGAAAATGTCCAACGCTAACACTGCGAGGTGAGGTTCGCCGTGAGCCAATGGGGATCCCATTCTAACGTTAATTCTAAAATTCCGAAATTTAAATCGCTGAGCTGACCCTTCGCACCACCTGATTGTAATGTGTTTATGTCCACTGTTTGAGAGAATGCGTGTGATTCACGTGAGCGTGCGTGTTGGGTTCAGTTCGCGGCGCTTTGAGCCGATTCATGAAAATGGGTAAAGCGCCTATGCAATACTCATTAGTAGTAGTAGTAGTAGTAGTGTAAACAACATTGTATCGCATCAAGAGCTGTACTAATCATGATACTAGAGTGTTACGAGCTCACCCACGAGCACACACACACACAAAAAATTGTTCTTCAACGTAAGTTGGCCCAACAAAGATGGAATTAGCCAGTTGCGCTATCGGGACTCCAAAGGACAGAGTTGTTTTTCCTTCTTCTCCTTCTTCTTCCTTATCGACTCCAGAAAGGTGCGCTAGCTTTATGTGGCGAAAGATATTGCCTAACGCCGGCTTGACAAATATCGCCAAACGACGATTTCATGTCTGAGCACGATTTTTTGCATCGGAAAACACCCCAAAACCCTTTAACATTTTCTTTTCCCTTGGGATTGGCACCCTGGTAGCTTAACCAACTCATCTCTGGTTCGATTGCCGTGTTCTGTTTATTTTGAGGAAGGCGGCTTAAACACGGCACACTTATTTAAAGTGCCTGTTGTGATATTTAGTGCCTCATGGGCCTACACCTATGGATTTCAATCTATACCTCTCATAATAAAGAAAAATGCTCATTCATGCCGTTTTAGCGTGTAGATAATAATAATAATAATAATATATATCCCAGTTTCATTTGAAAGCACCGCGAGTTTTTTTTTTTAATTTTGTTTTCCTTTTTTTTTAATTACTTAATTATCCCTTTCGGGAAATCCGCGCTGCTTTCCTCCCGGGGAAAGCGCGTCGCCGCGGTGCAGCGCCACCCAATACCCTATCCTATTTTGCAATTTGCTGTTGGAGAAAAGCCGGATAACCGGGGAGACACCCCGATGAGCAGCCCGGTAGCCAGGAAAAACCGGTATCACATATCACAAGCTTGACCTGGGCTCGAACCCAAGCTTCATCGAGACCGTGACAGCGGTGACGGCCGTTCAGTAGCGCAGCGGCTCAGTCCGACGCGCTACCCATTAGACCACCGCTCACCCCCTACACAGATGAACGCAACACGCACACACACGCAAATCACACGCATTCCTTCGCACACCGGACACAATTATACATTATTAGAATCACGCTGTGCTGCGAGCGCTCAGCTATTTAGGTTTCGGGATTCTTGATTTACATTTCTTTTGAAATGTGTGGGCTAAGGGCTAAGCACTTCCAAAGCAGCGGGGGAGGGGGGGGGGAGGGGGCAAGGGGTATCATCAAGATTCGGGGGGGGGGGGGGCAAGGGGTATCATCAAGATTCTGGAAGAGAGAGAAATGAAGTGAAATGAAACTGTTTTCTAAGGAATAAAACATATAGGTACAAAGACCTGTCTTGTATCCTGTCTTTGCCAAAGTAAGAAAACGACACTTCAAAAAAAAAAAAAAAAAATCACACGCACAGATACACGCAACTACATGGAATTAGGTCATGACCTGTGCAACACAAAAGAAGCGGGAAGTGAAAACGGGTATAACGGGCAAAACAGTCAACATAAATTCAAAACATAGACATAATTATTGTGCGTCAATGCAAATCTTTGACGTTAGCATATGTAAACTTAGTAGACCTGTGGAGAGGTAAAATGGGTGACTATTTTGAGACGATATGGTTAGAGTTGTGATTCGGCCTGGTGTAGTGTCTGTGTTTCAGCAAATGTTTGAGAGAGAGAGAGAGAGAGAGAGAGAGAGAGAGAGATGATGATGATCATGATCATGATCATGATGATCATGATGAAACTTTATTTATCAACGGTAAAAGTTTTCACAGATATTCGCCAGTTTGCAAACTTGCCGCTTCTAAAACTACAGAGACTATCTACTAAAAATTTTTTTTTTAAATCAAGAGAGAGAGAGAGAGAGAGAGAGAGAGAGAGAGAGAGAGAGAGAGAGAGGTCGTCTAACGTCGACACACATACTCGTGACACTACTTAGATCGTCGCTTTCCCCTAAATCAATCATTACGTATATTAGCCTACCAGGCAAACGTACACACCTAAATCAACTTCAACCCTGCAACGACCGTCGCGCCGCTGTGTGATATCAGCTGATATCAGAGACGCAGAAGACAAATGATTGGCTGACAGAACCAGACACTTGGTCGTGGAATCAATTGTGAGACCTTCAACGTCTTTCCGCAGATTTATAGTACACGCATGTTTTTACGGGGAAAATCTTACGAGCAAAATCTTCCGCGCTAGTTCCGTATTCACTAGGTTTCGCTGAAGCCAACCCTGCTCCGGGTCCGTCGATAACTCCATGTCCCTCCGACGACGGCCAAGTCGGGCTAACCGAGACCGAGCCGAGCTAAGTGATACCTGGGAAGGGAAAAACAAAAATACTCGGTGACAAGGAAAGTGGACAGTTGCGAACAATTTTGAGGTCCCCGTGTTATTTCACAGTGTGCACAGAAGCGGTGAAAACTGTCGCATTCACCAGCACAGTACATTCTCAGCCTGTTTCGAGATTATTGCCTGCATGAGTTGTCCCCCGTGGATACACAGACCCGCAGCATGCATGTAGTTTTCGTGGCAGCTTTGTGCTCTGCCACGAAAAAATGCGTGCTTGTTGCGGCAAGGGATACAACTCATACAGGGGACCTCAGAATTGTTCGCAACTGTCCACTTTCCTTGTCACGGAGTATTTTGGTTTTTTCCTTCTTATGCATCACTTAGCTCGGCTCGGTCTCGGTTAGCCCGACTTGGCCGTCGTCGCAGGGGCATAGAGTTATCGACGGACCCGGAACAGAGTTGCTCTGAAGCCAACTTATGCTTGGAACAGTTTCGCTTTTCAGTGTTCATGTGCGCTCCAAATACGCTATCTTAATAATAAGTAGAGACAGAGCATGGTACGCGATACGAAATGTGTTAAAGTGTATGTGTGTGTGTGTGTGTGTGTGTGTGTGGTGTGTGTGTGTGTGTGTGTGTGTGTGTGTGTGTGTGTGTGTGTGAGAGGTTTCCATTGCAGGATACAGAGAGCGAGTGTTTGTTTAAATGGACAATACTTGAACAGGGAGATTATCATATTATCCGGTTTTACAATTACGTATGCACGCGTTTGTGTGTGTGTGTGTGTGTGTGTGTGTGTGTGTGTGTTGAGAGAGAGAGAGAGAGGGGAGTGAGTGAGTGAGTTTTTAGGGCTTAAAGCCGCGCAAGCCACAAACACTAATTCGCGGCTGAGAGAGAGAGAGAGAGAGAGAGAGAGAGAGAGATGATAACGATGGTGAGAAAACATCCCAAGAGGAAAGACATTGACAGAGACAGAGACAGAAGTACACATCATCGCCAAATCGGATCAGAAGTCCGCAGAGTGGGAGCTACCACAACAGCAGCTTTCTCCTCCCACCTTTGATGTCAGCCCCCATCCACGTCCGTCTCTAAACACCAAAAATAAAACTACACAGGCGCCGCAGTAGCAGCAAGAACAACGCCGCACTCTAATCATGACCGCTAGATATAATTGAGCACTTGTCGATCAGCGGTAATGTCACGGGTTACACCAGAGCAAGGCTTTTCGTTGTGTTTGTTGCGTGGGCGAGCGGTAAGGAGTGTTCCGCCGTGACGAAGTGGCCTTTTGTAAATGTCTTGTGAGGCGTGTTCGAGTGTCGAAAACAAACAGACGCTCCGAGGTCTTCATCTGTGTCAATTGGTTGTGTAATTTAAATTAAATTAAATTTAAATCACTACACTGTGATGAGCGGGTGTCTCGTTACCTTGTCGTTATCATTGATTGATTAGCGTTTGGAAGAGGATGGGTTTAAACAGTGATCACCGCAGGAAGTGATAACAACAACAACAACAACAACAGCAACAACAACGACAACAAAATGAGACACTCCAGTTGAAATTAAAAAACAGAAACCTTTTCAGAGACTTCTGAAAGTCATTTTTAAGCGAAAACGACCGATGAGAGTAGAGTGTGTAGATGAAAGTATATCAAAGAGATATATAAAGACGACCGAAGCAGCTAACCGCTGGAGAAAATTTTTTTTTAGCCCGTCCTATGATGTTGTTTCCATTACTATGGAAACAACATAAAAATGCACACTGAGCCCCCCTCCCCCCCTTTCTGTCTGTCTGTCTGTCTCTCTCTCTCTCTCTCTCTCTCTCGTGATACCTATATCCTTTTCTTTTGTATGTCGTGTCTATGAGCGGACATGGATAGATGATAGATAGATAGATAGATAGATAGATAGATAGATAGATAGTGTGTGTGTGTGTGTGTGTGTGTGTGTGTGTGTGTGTGTGTGTGTGTGTGTGTGTGTGTGTGTGTGTGTGTGTGTGCATTAGCAACGGTAAGAATGAAAACTTGACCACTTTTACCGTCTTTTACCGTTGACAAATAAAGTTTGAAGAAAGTTTCAAAGTTTCTCTCTCGCTCGCTCGCTCGCCGGCTCGCGTTTGTTAATCGTGTGTACTTTTTCTCTCTTTCATTTTTTAGGTAGTTCTTGTAGTTTGTTGTTCAGTATCCTTGAATGTAGAATAGCAGGGGACAGGGTTCCTATGTTCGTAATGAGCTCTAAGGGGAAAAAAAAAACTGTCGCTTACAAAGTTCTTAGGCTGTCTGCTAAATGAATGGATGTTCCATGTGGTCATTGCGACTATTTTTCGTGACTTTGCGGCTTCCAGTACTAGAGAATATGACTTCCTTTGGCCTGACCCTTGCATATCTGTACTACACGTCGATACGACCAAGAATGGGGGGTAAAAAATTCTGAGCATATCCCAGTCAGATATACGTCCTTATTCATGTGAATCCGACGCCTTCCATGTAGTATTGTCGGGGGTAAAAAAAAAAAAACATCTGAGCTTATCCCAGTCAGATATACGTCCTTATTCATGTGAATCCGACGCCTTCCATGTAGTATTGTCGGGGGTAAAAAAAAAAAAAAAGTTCTGAGCTTATCCCAGTCAGATATACGACTTGTAAAAAAAATTGTAATATATATATATATATTATAGGATAGATATTGGATGGCGCTGCACCGCGGCGAAGCGCTTCCCCCGGGGGAGGCAGCCCGAATTTCCCGAAAGGGATAATAAAGTAGTAAAAAAAAAATTACCCCCATTAAAAATAGCCACCAACCAGTGATGTCTGGCCCGCAACCAAGTAGCGGTACGCTTTTCCGTATGTAGACCAGCACACACGCCAAACGGGGTCACCGCGATGGTTTCAAATGCTACATTATGTCTAAAATGACTGATTCTGATGCACGGATCCCGCTCATTGGGTGAAAAGTTTTCCGTAACGTTGTTGCCTGCCTGACAAACGTTATGAGACTTTTAGTATTTGAAAGCGACGTGTGTAAAACGACCATAACATGTTAATTACCGTCCTGCGTCGTGCAGTTCTGTACCGATGTACTCAAGGCCACTATACCAGATAATTACGTTCATCTATAACAGCTCTGTGCTCAAGACTTGCGAAAGTACGTGGTGAATGTTCGAAGAGCCCGTCGTCTTACCGAGGAATACGGGGAGCCGGGGTGGCCGAATGGTAGAGCGTTGGACTTCTGATGCTCGAGTCGTGAGTTCGTATCCCGGCTGGGGCCAAATATTTGTGCTGGCTTTTTCATCGTTGCCCCTGTCTTTGATATCACCCGTATGTGGTGGAAAAGGACGTTAAACCCCCAAACACACACACACACACACACACGCACACACACACACACACACACACACACACACACACACGCACACACACACACACACACACACACACACACACACACACACACACACACACACACCCGACGAATACTTATACGGTGAGTCAGGCCTACACTCTTCACGTAGCGAGTTCTTATATTGACTGCGGAAGAAGTCTCATTCACTCACAAAAAGACTCGTGAGCGCGTGGAAAAGTTATAGCTGTGTGGAGTTTATTACAGCACGTCTCTGGTACCACACTGGGTAACTCCATTTCGCTGTCCGAGCGTCTATACTTTGCCACTTCTTTGCCACTTTTTTTTTCCCTCACTATCTTTCTTTTCAAAACCTCTCCCTAAGCGCCGTGAGCACTCAGTTAGGGTGGAGCCGTGCGCTATATCATGTCTCCATCATCATCATCATCACCATCAACTTTAAGGCTTCATTCATTTGAAAGCTTTAGTGTACGCGGCGACAGGCAAATCAAAGAGTCTGTGACTTCGAATTCTGCAGTCTGAGCACGTGATTATGTACGGTTCACTGCCATTACATGCGCCCGGACGCACCTTTTTGCTGTAGCCCTGTAGCAGCTCAGTTCACAAGCGAATCAATTGGCGAGAAGATTTTACTGTTGTATGCCGTGCAATACGGGCGTTCTTCTTACCGGAACAGAGATAAATGCAGGTCGCATTTGTGTCTGTGATACTCTAGACAGTTTAACAGGGGTCAGCACGGAATCTTCATCGAGCTTTGAATAGAAGAAGAAAAAGAAAGAAGAGTTTTTAAAAGCGCGTGAATTGTTTTTGGTTGGCGGGTGGGGTGTTGTGTTTGTGTAGAGGGGCCCTTTTGTAATTAATTGTTTTCATTTTCTGTTTTCGTCGTTGTCTTTGATATCATTATTGATTTTTTTCTGCGTCACAAATACTTTCCACCAAAAGATTGAAAAAACGCTTTGAAGAAGAACAATAAATCACAGAGAGAGAGAGAGAGAGAGAGAGAGAGAGAGAGAGAGAGAGAGAGAGAGAGATTCTCCCTATGTGCAAACTCTCCACTGAAACTTTTTGTACCATGTGACCAAACCTCCAGCCTCCCACTCAACATCCCCCTCCCCCCCCCCCCCCGTCTCCCCAACACCCTCGCACAATTTCTTTCTTTGTCTCCCAGCACATTCCCCCACAGCCCCCTTCTTTCAAAATCCATTTTCTGGATCTAACGATCCACCGGGCCACCGGGGCTACACACAGCAAGGGAGCCATCGCTAGAGATCACGTGACGTGTGATCCGGGCAGCTGGCAGGAGGGCTCAGCTGGAAGCTGATTGGATGCGATTAGGTAACGGCGACAGGACCGCAGCAAACAGCATGACCCCGCTGTCCTTTGCCAGGCCCACCCGCTGGAGTAGCGAGGACAGGTTTTCAGTGACGAGATCACTGCACGAAATAAGGCGGTCTCAAGGGCATGCCAGTTCGGCTGTTCTTGTCCCGCAGATCAAATGCGGTTAAACTGTGATTGGGGGGAAAACAGGAATACACCTTCTCGAGACCCTTGGGATAAGAACAGAGAGAGAGAGAGAGAGAGATTGGCTGACTGACTGACTGAACCTTTATTTTCCAAGAATGAGATCAGGTCTCTCTAACTGTCTGTGAACACCCACCCACCCACCCTCTGTGTGTGTGTGTGTGTGTGTGTGTGTGTGTGTGAGAGAGAGAGAGAGAGAGAGAGAGTTGTAGCTTAACGTGCGCGCAAGAAGGAAAGAGAGAGAGAGAGAGAGAGAGAGAAAACAACCAACAAAAAAAAAATAAAAATAAAAATCGATTTACATCCACACACACACACACACACACACACACACACACATCAGTACATTAATTCATCAGTACATCAGTACATGTAAAACATTTGGAACACTAATGGATCGCGGCGGAGAGAAGGTCGCAGAGAGAGAGAGAGAGAGATCCCCCCCCTCCTCCAGACGACATGATGTATGTAGCAGACGAACGGATAAAAATGGCTTCCCGCTTGGGTGCTTGGTTACTTGATGTATAACGTGTCAGCCGACAAAGTGAACTAAGGCATGTTCATGTTACTGGCTTTGGGCTACTTTTTTTAAAAATGTATGTTTATTTCACCTGTGGCAAGTGACGGTGTAACTGACACGCGGGATATACTCTCCAGCGTGAAATGCCCCGGGTGTAAGCAGCTTGAGGTTAGAAATGCCCCGGGTTTAAGCAGCTTGAGGTTATAAATGCCCCCGGTATAAGCAGCTTGAGGTTAGAAATGCCCCGGGTTTAAGCAGCTTGAGGTTAGAAATGCCCCCGGTATAAGCAGCTTGAGGTTAGAAATGCCCCCGGTATAAGCAGCTTGCGGTTAGAAATGCCCCGGGTTTAAGCAGCTTGAGGTTAGAAATGCCCCGGGTTTAAGCAGCTTGGGGTTAGAAATGCCCCGGGTCTAAGCAGTTTGAGGTTAGAAATGCACCGGGTTACGCAGCTTGAGGCTGTAAGTACCCCGGGTCAATACAGCTTGAGGTTAGAAATGCCCCGGGTTCAAGAAGCTTGAGGCTGGAAATGCCCCAGGTCAACGCAGTCTGAGGTTAGAAGTGCCCCAGATCTAAGCAGCTTGAGGTTAGAAGAGGCCCGGAGTGAAGCAAGCCGGTGAGTACATCTGGCTTATTACACCCGGATGGTAGAGCCAGTGGAGCACTGGACTCTCAGCGCTCGAGCTGTGAGTTCGAATCTCGACTTGGAGTCAAAAAACATTTTCATGCCGGCCTTCACCTTACTGTCTCATCTTTGATATCGCCCTTACGTGGTGCAAAAGGATGCTACATCCCCTGAAACAACAGACTACAACCAATCGTCTACTGCTATCTTTTCAAATCTTTTAAGACGCACGCATTGACCGTGCGCCAACCTTCTGGCGCATACATATTTAATGACTCTTTCCTCTGCAAAAAGGAGGGCATAGATTTTTCTGTATTCAGGTTTACGGGTGGGTGTTTGGGGGTTTGGGGGTTTTAAACGTCCTTTTCCACCACATAGGGTGATATCAAAGACGGGGCAACGACCGAAAAAGCCAGCACAACCCAGCCGGGATCGAACTCACGACCCGAGCATTAGAAGTCCAACGCTCTACCATTCGACCACCCCGGCTCCCCGTATTCAGGTTTCCACTAGAAATCACAATATTTATTCGATTTTTCTGACATGCTTGTGAAGGTACCCGACCCATAAACATTGCCAAAACAAAGGGAAAATTTGTCCTGACAAGTGCTGGTATCGAAAATTACTTTTGCGCGAAATTCTGACATTTCCTGGACGTATCGACCCTGTGGGGTTCATCGGGTTGTGGTCGAGCGTTTCAAGCTATCCCAGTGTTCAATATTATAAATGTCACGTGGTTGTATTCAAAACATTGCATTCCTGTTCGCGTGTTTGTACATGAGCTGTCAAAGTACGGACAAGTTTGAAAAACTCTCGTGTATTGTATTGTATTGTATTGTGTTTATTGTATTGTATTGTATTGTATTGTATCGTGTGTGTGTGTGTGTGTGTGTGTGTGTGTGTGTGTGTGGTGTGTGTGTGTGTGTGTGTGTGTGTGTGTGTGTGTGTGTGTGTGTGTGTGTGTGTGCTTGAGGTGGATGGAGACGAGTCACCAGACCTACAAAAGTTTAAAAACTGCTTTCATTGCACTGATTGATCCGTTGAATTCGGTGGGTTACGCAAGTTATCTCCCTTTCCGGAACTGACGTACCTTTCTAAACTTTACATGGACGCCGTCATGCAAATATTACCCAGAGAAGGCTGCGTGCATGGTCTTAACTGATCCACGACTTATCACCTACCACCCTTCAGTCGGTTAATATTTGTAGGCCAAACAAAGAGAGGAGAGTGATTTTTTTTTCTCTCTAAATAGCGAATGCGTTGGAGGTAATCTGTTTGAAAATGGTGTCAGACAGGGTGGTAAGTCTCTGCAGGTGTCCACAATTCTGTTGATTGTCAATGCATATACATATATTTTACACCACTCGCCAGTGCAAACTTTCAGTGAGTTAACCATGAGTGCTTTACGTCCGAAAATATTAATGAAACAGAGAGCGAAAGTGTGAGCTATGACTTTCCATAACCCACGCAATGGTTTACGAGTTCACAAAACACACTCCAGTTACGTCATCAATCAGGAAGCTCGGTAGCTACACAAACAATCGAACCATGTCGGGGTTAGTCTTTCGCCGTAGACCACTCGAAATAATCATGTAAGCTCTATATGTATATATAACTTTATGTGGTCCGATCTCGCGTTACTGAGCTTCGTTACTTCCCTCAATCCCATTTTACCCTAGTGTTCAAAGAAAACGGATTTTGTGAAAGTCGCACAACTGGGTAGAACATTCTAAAGTTACAATAATTAAAAAAAAAATAAACAAAAAATAAAATAGAGTGAAATGAAATATAAAATAAAATAAAATTTTAAAAGTCTAAATTTACAATAATACCAAATGAAATACGATAAAATACAATGAAATAAGTAAATAGATATGTAATTCCCGAGTGCATGCAACGTTTCAAAGAACAGCTGTTTTCTTTTGGCAGTCGTGGTAGCCGTGAAAGTTTTTGTTGCTTGCGCGGCGTTAAGCCCTAACTAACTAACTAACTAACTAACTAACTTGGCAGTCGTTGAATGTTTTCGGCGCATCTAATGTTGCTTGCAAGAAAATACGGGGAGCCGGGGTGGTCGAATGGTAGAGTGTTGGACTTCTAATGCTCGGGTCGTGAGTTCGATCCCCGCTGGGGCCAAATATTTGTGCTGGCTTTTTCATCGTTGCCCGTCTTTGATATCACCCTATGTGGTGGAAAAGGACGTTAAACCCCCAAACACCCACCCACCCACCCACCCGCAAGAAAATACAATCGTGTGTGTGTGTGTGTGTGTGTGTGTGTGTGTGTGTGTGTGTGTGTGTGTTAGCGAGCGCGCGCGTGCGTGTGTGAGGGAGGAGGGGGAGATTTTTGAAAATCCGTGGCATCGGTCATTTCACATTAATATGCTCGGCGCATTCAACGGATTTGAATTTAAGTGGCGTAACTGATGTTCGTGCTTCAATGGAGTCCCGAATATCCGCTGTAGTTAATAGGATGTTTTTCGAACGGGTCCTGGCGGAAATCTCATTACACACAATTATCGCGGGAACTGGGTGAGACAAATTTGCTCTGTCACCTGCCTAATCTTCTCTCTCTCTCTCTCTCTCTCTCTCTCTCTCTTCTCTCTCTCTCTCTCTCTCTCTCTGTGTGTGCACGTTCTCAATTTAATTTTACATCTTTTAGTGAGTTTCACTCGCGTCTCTTCGTTTTCAAAATAGTCTAATAATCTATGTCAATAAAAATTCAGTACACGCCAGCACACACACACACACACACACACACACACACACACACACACACACACACACACACACACACACACACACACACACACACACGCACACACGCACGCACGCACGCACGCACGCACGCACGCACGCAGGTGTAAGTGATCTCAAGGGAGCACGAAGGGAAGTGCGAAGTATCCTATGTTTTTTTTTATTTGTAGTTCAGAGCATGATTTTCTGTGTTGACTTTTTTCTTTATATTTTGCTCCTTTTTTTCCCAAGCAGATCGTCTCTGTAGTATTAGCAACGGCAAGTTTGCAAACTGGCGAATTTCTGTCAAAACTTTTACCGTTGATAAATAAAGTTTCATCATCATGATCATCATCTCTCTCTCGCTCTCTCTCTCTCTCTCTCCTCTCTCTCTCTCTCTCTCTCTCTCTCTTCTGATGTTTGAATTTTTTCAGCAACGGCGAGAATTGGTATGCAGACCACGAAGTTTTACCGTGCTCAAACTCAAGGAGATTTCATTTAATTTCATTTCATGTTACGTCTCTGTCTCTGTCTGTCTCTGTCTGTCTCTGTCTCTGTCTGTCTCTGTCTGTCTCTGTCTCTCGCTGTGTCTCTGTCTCTGTCTCTGTCGCTTTCTCTGTCTCTGTCTCTGTCTCTTTGTATGTCCGGCGTTAAGCCCTAACTCAGTAACTAATTAACTCTTTGTATGTCTTTGTCTCTGTGTCTGTCTCTTTGTCTGTCTCTTTGTCTGTCTCTTTGTCTGTCTCTTTGTCTCTGTGACTGCTCTGTCTCTGTCTCTTTCTCTGTCAAAGCCTGTGAGATGCTGTCACTATGCAGGTATCTAACTGGTGCGATGTAAGACACCACCAAAACAGCTCACCAAGATTTGTGAACATAGGGCCTTTAAGCGCCGCGGATTTGAAAAGTACTTATGCCCTTTCACCACTGAAAAAAAGACGGTTAAAGCCCTCCCCTCACCCTCCACGAGCCAGCACAGTGACATTTCCCAGTCTGTATTTCCAAACAAACCGTCACAAGAACCAGACCCGGGAATTACGGGCTATTGTCTAACCCAGACGTGACCAAAACTAACACAGCCTCCTGCAAACCACAGCCTGCCAAGCCAAGACGGATAGACGAACTATAGTTAGCACTGGCGGTCTGCAGATCTTTCTTGTATTTCTGTTGACACAAATAACAACCGCTCAGTAATCACGAGGGTGGATGTGTACCCGCGCACAGGCGCTTTGTAATTATACGCTGATGCAGGGCTCAGAAGGGTTAATGGGTACATAGTGAGAGAGACCTCTAACATATGGTACCCGGGATACCCAGGTCAGAACTCAGCCCGAATAATCTAACTCAAAACTAAGGTGCCCTGTCTGCTGTGCGTACGGAGAGCGCGTGAGTTGTAGCAGGGCTGAATTCTCAACTGATACCGTAACGGGAAAACCGTGCCATAAACACCATTTGGTATGGTATGGCATGGTAGGGTATGGTGTGGTAGACTTCTCCTCGGCGCACATATCCGTCTCTGCTAAAATGCTCACGGCGCCGCAGGGCTGGAGGACGAAGTAGTGAAAGCCTGCTGCCGCTAAGCGCTACTTTATGTGCAAACCTCCACCCTGCTATTCACTCTGGTGCGTGCGACAGTATTTCTGTTTACCACGACACCGGCCACAGCCTGCTCTTCTTCGAAAGATGAACGTGGGATTTTTTAGCGTGCACACTTGATGTATGTGCGTGCGTGTGTACACGAAGGTGAGACAGGCACCGTAAACGAGTCGGCACATGGATTTGACTCGATATGGTAAGGTAAAATCCCACCATATTTCTGCCCACCGAACTCGAACCAGGCAGCTCAGGATCCGAAGTCGGATGCCTTAACCACTGGACCAAATCCCCTGTCGGCTTTCACCAGTCTCAATAGGTTTTGACATGTTTATCTGATGGGCACGCAGAGCGGTGTAAGTCAGTGGTCGATTGTATGCGGATCTTTCTAGGAATCTCATCTTTTCTTTATTGTCTTATGCTGTCCAGTTTCACACCTTTATTTCTCCTTTGTGGTTTGATCCTAGAACTTGGGCTCACGTTTGTCAGTAGTGGCTGTCATATTTTCTCTTTCGTCTCTCTCACTGTGTTACTGTCTCCTGCAGTCACGAGGATAAATTTCTTGTTTTTTTCTCAGAATCTTCGCATTTGCTCGGTTATTTTGCTATACGATGTCTCCTGTCACGCGATTTTGACGGAGACGCAATCTGGCATTTAAGCCGCCGACGATCGGAGGTTGGTAACCTTTTTACAAAAGGAGTTTGAAAAGGTTAGCATTTTAGTGCTTTAGTATCAATCGGTTTATGCGGAAAGCGACGGCTGAGGGGAAAAAAACAGAAGAAGAATGGAAACACAGGATGACAAAATATGAAACCAGCGACTGATTGAGAACATGAAAGACGCGGATGTCTTGTGATCGGCGAGACAGTCAGTTTATGGTATTTCTTCTAGAAGTCTCTCTCCCAGCACAAGTAGTTAGATCAGCAATTAAGCTAAGCGGTAACCACTCCCAGTCGTAAGACAGATAGGTAAACAGCTTCTACCTCTACTTGATGGCGCCGCAGTACTGTTTCCGACCGCACTGCAGCTGGGTCGTTCGTTACACGCAACGAGTTTGTTCGGCACAGCGAGGAACACGAGAGTGGTTGGTTAACTGGGTTGAACGTTCCACGCAACAAGAGTGACTGGGGGCGGCCCATATGGGCAGGTTATTGGGAGGGAAGGGATTGGTGGGTGTTTGGGAATTTAACGTCCTTTTCCACCACGTATGGTTGATATCAAAGACGAGGCAACGAAGAGAAGGCCAGCACAAATATTTGGCCCCAACCGGGAATTGGGGGAAGGGACAGCAAGTCTAAGTGAACAGCTGAACACTATGCGATGCAGTCAGACTGCCAGGTCGGCCACATTTGGTGTGTCCTTGACTGTGGTGGACAAGTTGCACATACAGTCGGAGGAAACGGGAAACGTTTTGGAGTAAGCACTTTTTTTTTTCTTTTTTAAACTCGTGCTTTCGGAAGGGGTCGAGCTCACACACCTTCGCATGAAATGTGACGGTGAGCGGAACAGCGCACTGGACCACGACGGCCGCACAGGCACACGAGGCATGCGCGAGATAGTCAAAGCGAGACTGCCACTTAAAACACACACACACACACACACACACACACACACACACACACACACACACACACACACACACACACACACACACACACACACACAACAACAACAACAACAACATAGTAACGAATAAAATAATTTTATAATAAACTTCGTAACCCGAGCACTAACCCAAACCCCCTATTCCTAACCGCGTTAGATTGCGTTTAATCGGTTTTATATACTAGTCTTCTTTAAAAGTCCAACGTCTTATCCGCTGTCTTGCGCAATGTGCATACCTAACTGCGTTGTACAAGGACTCGCTCACTGAGCCATAGGGGATAGCGGTACTCTCCTATCCTAAGAGAACACGTTTCGTATTCACTGACTGCTTACTTCCGGGCGGTAGTTAGGCTACAGAACACTAACAGTTTCCGGGTCATGTAGTAACAACTACGCTAAATACAGTGCAAAAGTTTTGCCCCTTTTTAAATTTGTGTGCAGAATAAAAAATGGCAATCTGGGACTTTTTGTTCGCTTTGTAAATAGGTTTCATGCCAGGTAATAGTAAAATTAGGGAAAATGAGCCAGGCTTGGGGACTATTTGTATTCATGCGCGGCTGGCACAAGAGCCAGCAGACGACAGAGGAATGAGGGGGTATGTGGTCGCTGCTAACATTGCCAAAAAACAGAATATTGGAATTTGTTGAAATTTACTCTACACATGAGTCTTTGGCTGCCGGATTTTTGTGATTTTTAGGGGAATTTTAAAGCATTTCTAGGGTGTCATATGCAACGTTATGTTTAAGAGGAATATATAGCGGGTTTTTTTTTTTCTCGAAATTTGCATCTGTGTTCTGTTATGTGATGTTATCGACACATCGTGTCAACATTATGCTTTTGAATATCACAATACCTCCCATCGGTGAAATCAGAAACGAAATACTTTTATTTTCCTAATGCTGACCAGAGTACCAGTCAATACCGCAGGGTTCCGACCAACAGGCTGTTTCTTTTTTTTTTTTCTTTTTTTTTTCTCTTTTTTTTTTTTGCTGCCCCAACTCTTTGCCAACTCCAGTGGTGTTCCTCCCAAGTCATGGAACCCACGGAGGACTCGGAAGCTGGGACAATTTTTATTATGCATGATGATGGAGATGAGGATGATAGCAAGATGATGCTATGGAGGTACATGTGGTTTGGGACTGCGGGACAGGGCCGCATTCCACACTTCCTGTCATAAATATCCCGGCATTAACCAGGCCCGGGAACTACGGCACCTGCGGTGCCGGCCGTGTAATCATCCACATCATAAGACGTGTCATACCCTAAGGGAAGCACCCCCAAAGTCGCACCCGTGAAGTGGGTGAACAGGCTGTTTCTTTGTGCAAGTGTTTTTCCCGTGATTTTTTTTTTTTCTTTTGTTAACCACTACTTGTTTTTTCGACGCTACACGTGAATTGGTTTCAGGACACCTGAGGCCTGCTTTGTCTTGGGAAGATCGACAAAATTACACGCAAAATCTCGTCCACGCGGCTACGTAATGAAAGAAAATCGGCCCGATTATCGTGCACACATGTCCTCGTAAACACAGCACACGTTCTCAATCAATTCACAATTGCACGGTTGCCCGCTGAATTCCAAATTGACTCCCACTGGAACGCAACTGCAGCAAATTTGTCACGATTTTTGAGGAGAGAAATAGTGAAGTTCGTTTATATGCGGCTAGACGAGAAAATATCGGAGACAATGCTTGTTATACATGTGTGCCCATGGCTAATAGAGCTGCCAACTCAAGCAGAACGCGCGGGAGAGAGAGAGAGAGAGGGGCGGGGGGGGGGGGGGGGGCTTTGTGGGGATTGAGGAGAGAGAGAAAGAGCAGAGCGAGTGAATGTGCAGAGTGAATGTCGGAAGGAGTGTATCAATATGTGTTCAATGTGATAGAAAATTGAATGTATGTCATAGTGTTTTTTTGTTTGTTTTTTTTTCTTCTTGATTTTAAGTAATTTTACTGGTCACGACTGTTTGTTTTACTCAAATTTTCTTAAGCGTAAATTTGTTTTATTTATGAAAATGTTTGTTGTGTGTTTACTAGTACGTATGCTGGTCAGAAATGCAATCGGGATCTGTATTCTGTAAACAAAAGAGGGTTTTCTTGTTGTTTTGTTTGCGGGTGGATGGGGTGGGTGTTTTGGGGTTTAACGTCCTTTTCCACCACATACGGGTGATATCAAAGACGGGGCAACGACGAAAAAGCCAGCACAAATATTTGGCCCCAGCCGGGATACGAACTCACGACGCGAGCATTAGAAGTACAACGCTCTACCATTCGGCCACCCCGGCTCCCCTATTTTGTTTGCACAAAGCAGACTCCACTGGACTGTCAGAAACAAAGACATGTTTTTAACGAGTAGAGTAGCTAAGAGGAGGCGGATGCTGTTTGGTTTAATCGGACTAATTCCATCTTTCATACGGGCCCATGGTCGGGGGTTCTCTCCGGGTACTCCGGCTTCCTCCCCCCCCCCCCCACCCCCTCTGCTTTGGAAATGTTCAGCCCACAAAATTTGAAAAAAAAAATGCAATCCTAAATTCATGAACTTAAATAGCTGAGCTGGCCGTCCGCACCACGTCATTGTAATGTGTTCATGTCCAGTATATGAGAGAATGCGTGCGTGTGATTCACGTGAGCGTGCGTGATGTTGGGTTCAGTTCGCGGCGCTTTGAGCCGATTTTAGAAATTGGGAAAAGCGCCTATACGATACTCAGTTCTTGTTGTTGTTGTTGTTGTTGTTGTTGTTGTTGTTATTGCCAAGTCAACTTGTGTTTTGGAAGAGCTCGTGAGTGGGCCTATCCGCTCGAAGAGCTGTACTAATCATCAAGTTAGAGTATTTCGAGGGTACGGGAGCACTCACGGTCGACACTGGTCCGAAACATAAGACAAGTCGTCTTAGCAAAGATGGAATCAGTCTTTCAAAGGACCGTGTACCGTGCCTCTTGTAGATGGTGTTGTCGGACGTTTTCTTGGTGGTGGTGGTGTTGGGGGAGGGGGGGGGGAGGGGGCATAAGGTGTGGATGGGGGTTCCAGTAAGGGAAGAAACGGGGCGGACAAGTGACAGGACTTGTATCGAGACGCACAGAGAGGAAACAACCGCGACAACGCGAGACAGGGTTTCACGTGTTTCAGACCTGTCTCAGACGTTATTGTCAGCAATGCCGGGGTATGGGGGCTACGTGGAATTTAAAAGAGAGAGAGAGAGAGAGAAATGACTACCATTTTTGGTGTGCTTAGGGATGAATGGGTGGTGAGACTAAAATTTGCGGCGGATGACAACGAAATGGCGCTCTACTTATCAAGCAGACAGAATAGTTATTGAAGAAAATGGAGGTTTTTGAGTGAAAAAAACCATTGCAGGAATGGAGTGCGTGAAGTGCGCGGAATGGAATGGTCTGTCTCTTTTCAATTATCCACCCAAGGAAGACTGTTTGGTCTTTTACGCACGCACGCACACACACACACACACACACACACACACACACACACACACACACACACACACACACACACACACACACACACACACGCACACACGGGGGTCGGGGATGGGGGGGGGGGGAGATGAACAATGTATGATTTTTTTTTTGGGGGGGGGGGCGGGGGGGGAGGGGCATTGATAAAGTTTATTCCAGTTATGTATTTTCAACAAAGTATATACTCTGGGTGAATGAAACTTTATTTTCCAACGGTTTCCAAGGTAATGAAAAATAGTCAGTTTTAGTACCTGCCGTTGCTAAAACTACAAACACAAGCTACAAAAGTAATAATTTGTTTAAAACGAGAGAGAGAATGAATGAATGAATGAATGAATGAATGAATGAATGAATTCTCTTTATTTTAGGATGAAAGTATTAAGCACATGTGCTTGTCTTACAACTTGTCCTTGCTAAAAAAAAAGAATCTACAAAAAATAGAAAGAAAAACACAGTTAAACAAAAGACCAAAAGACACAATGCAAAAGCTATAACAACACCAGAATAGCTAACATACCTTACATAGACAGGCAACTAACACGGAACACAGACATTATGGGATAAGAGAGAGAGAGAGAGAGAGAGAGAGAGAGAGAGAGAGAGAGGAAATCAAGCGATATGCAGACACAACTTTTCTTCTGTCATGCCTTGGTACAAACTACAACTGCACATAGAGCCGAGACAATGGATACAAGAAAATCTCAGAGAGAGAGAGAGAGAGGAAATCCAGCGATATGCAGACACAACTTTTCTTGTCATGCCTTGGTACGATCTACAACTGCAAATAGAGCAGAGACAATGGATACAAGAAAATCTCAGAGAGAGAATCAAGAATCAAGAAAACTTTATTTTCCAGCGGTAGAGGAAGTTAATGTGAAACACTCAATTTTCATACCTGCCATTGCTATTTCTAGTAATATCTATCTAAACAGAATAATACACACACACACACACACACACACACACACACACACACACACACACACACACACACACACACACACACACACACACACATACACACATGTAATGCAACAGGAAAAAGCAAAATAGCAATAAAACCATAGGAAATGAAACTACACTCTAATAAGACAGGAACAATATTTTTTAAAAAGCGTGATGAACAAACCAATTGCTGGTAGGGATACATGTAGGAAAACCATAGGAAATGAAACTACACTCTAATAAGACAGCAACATTTAAAAAGCGTGATGAACATACCAATTACAAGTAAGGAGAGAGAGAGAGAGAGAGAGGAAATCCAGCGATATGCAGACACTACTTTTCTTGTCATGCCTTGGTACGATCTACAACTGCACATAGAGCAGAGACAATAGAAGAAAATCTCAGAGAGAGAGAGAGAGAGGACCTGTCGATGATGGTGGTTGCAGCGAGGGGAGGGGGGGGGGGAGAGACAACGGGGTAGGGGGGTGGGGAAGAGGTGTCCAATTTCAGTCCGATCTGCTTATTGCGAGTCTCCCCCTTGAAACTGACCTCCCATAACACGCCGCAGCCTCCATAAAATCTGCGGGTGTGAGCAGCTGATCAGTTTCTACGTCGCTCATCATTTTCTTCGTATTCGGGCACAGAATTACAGAGCGGCTTTTCCAGGGCCGCACTTCGACCACGACGAGCTCTTCAAGAAGCAGTTATGCAAACATCAAAAACGGATATTCCTTCCCCAAGTGTAGTCGGAACGAGCCGTATACTTTACCCCGTGCGCCGCCAGCAAACGAGGAAAACGAACACTACACGTGGATCACGTGATTTTTATCGCTCCTGATAACGACCTGATAATACACCTCATAATTCAAATGGCAGTCGGAGCGTGTTCGAAATTGCCACCTTGGTATTTGTCAAGATGTCTTTTCTTGCAGGATTTTTTTTTCTTCCTCTCCCCGTTAAGGATGGATTGCACGCTGGTTCTACTCCCACCCGTGCCAATATCAAGGCTATGTCGCAAGCACATAAAAATATCGGATATCGGGGAGACGCGAAGCCGTGTGGGAATCTTGGCAGGATTCTTGACGGGGTCGGGCCCGCAGTGTGATATTCTGTTATATGTCAGGGAAGGCTGAGCAGACGTAAACTAGAGGACAAAGTTGAGGTGGGCGGATGTGGAAGTGAGAGATATCAGAGGACAGGGAGACTCGTACGATGTGTTATTGATAGACTTACATCTCTCTCTCTCTCTCTCTCTCTCTCTCGGGGAGCCGGGGTGGCCGAATGGTAGAGCGTTGGACTTCTAATGCTCGGGTGGTGAGTTCGTATCCCGGCTGGGGCCAAATACTTGTGCTGGCTGTTTATGGTTGTCGTCTTTGGTGTCGCCCGTATGTGGTGGAAAAGGACGTTAAAACCCCAAACACCCACCACCCCTCTCGCCCTCTCTCCCTCCACACATAATAATAAGAAGAATTATTATTATTATTATTATTATTAAGCTGTGGAGCCTTTGCGACCTTGTCGTTATTGAAAGAAACTCTGAAAACTATTATGGCCTTAATATTACTTCCTCTTACACTACACTACACTTCCTGATACACATTACTCTGTGTGTGTGTGTGTGTGTGTGTGTGTGTGTGTGTGTGTGTGTGTGTGTGTGAAAGAGAAATAAATAAATGCAAATCTAATAATTATGCGCGTGTTCCGTTTTCCACAGGTTGCAATTCGTTCGTTCCATACGGGAAAAGGGTTTTTTTTTTTTTTTTTTGGGTTTTTTTTTTTTTTTTTTTTTTTTTACAGATTAACATAAGAATTGGTGTGGTGTGTGTGGAAGGGAGCTGGGCGTGAGGGAGGGGGGATGTGGGGAGGGGGAGGGGGTGGCGTGGGTTTGGACTGACGGATAACAACCGTGAAACTCTGATAGTGTCATTTTCTCCCACGCGACTAATTCCCATTTTACAGACCCCGCTTTCCGCCTAAGCTATCTCTGAGCACACGCCGTACAGTCTGTCAGCGCTCTCAATGTTGCATAAAAGGCGAACTCTACACGGAGTTCATATTTTTTTAACAGCAAGTTATGGCGACCATCGACTCGACTTGAGAAAATGGCGAACGTTATTTCCTCGGTCATTCCCCCCCCCCCCCCCCCCCCCCCCCCCCTTTACTAGCGAGGCAGATGCTGGGTTTTGCTTTCTGGTTTGCCAGGGTTGGGAATTTCCTCAACTTCTGCCCCCCCCCCCTCCCCCCCAGTGGTTTGTGTTTAGACCTATAAGATTGTGTGCCAACTTTCCTGTGTTCCATACTTACCCTTCAAAGTATATCTATCGACTGATGTGGTGTAGATCTAATTAACATAATAAGACTGAGAAAGACCTTACATCCCTTGGAGTAACGCAAGGAAACGGGAGATAACTTACCAAAATCCTGTATTTCAGACTTTGATCGTGCCAACTTTCCTTTGTTCCATACTTACCCTTCAAAGTATAGGTCTATCGATTGATGTGGTTTAGATCTAATTAACATAATGACGAGAAAAACCTTACATCCCTTGGAGTAACGCAAGGAAACGGGAGATAACTTGCCAAAATCCTGTAGTTCAGACTTTGATTGTGCCAAACACTTTCCTGTGTTCCATACTTACCCTTCAAAGTATATGTCTATCGACTGATGTGGTTTAGATCTAATTAATATAATAAGGATGAGAAAGACCTTACGTCCCTCGGAGTAACGAAACGCCTTAGGGCTTGCTTGGTTCCACCCGCTTATTTTCCGCCGCAAATGGCAAACAAGAAGAAGAGCTGCTCCAAATTGGATGTCAAACAGCGTTTCCAAACACTGCGTAGAAACGAGGCCCCGAGATGACAGGTGAGCGGGGTGTAATGTCTTCTCTGGCAAATATTGTCTGAGTGACACTAACAATCTACAACCTACACAGTCATGCAAGTAATTGTTTATTGTCTGTGTTTACCTTCCTGTTTTTACATCTTTGTGCATCAAGTTTTAGTGAAGGAGTGTCTTTGTACTATGACACAATGGGGGAGCCGGGGTGATCGAATGGTAGAGCGTTGGACTTCTAATGCTCGGGTCGTGAGTTCGATCCCGGCTGGGGCCAAATATTTGTGCTGGCTTTTTCATCGTTGCCCCGTCTTTGATATCACCCTATGTGGTGGAAAAGGACGTTAAACCCCCAAACACCCACCCACCCACCCACTATGACACAATGGTGGGATAAGGACAGGAGAAAAAAAAATACCACTGTTGTGCAGAGAGAGAGAGAGAGAGAGAACGGAAGTGATTTAACCAAACATTGATACAATTTCATTCAGCCGTTGCTACAACAACAACAACACCAACAACAAAGAGACTACAATGGCAAGATAAAAGGAAATACAATAAAAAAGAAGAATAAAGGAAAACAATGGCAAAAATAAAGAAAAATTACTTGGGAAAGAGAGAGAGAGAGAGACTGACTGACTGACTGACTGAAACGTTTATTTCAGGATAAAGACTTGTAGGCATGGTCTGCCTTGTCTTACAAGCTGTCCTGCAAGAGAGAGAGAGAGAGATAACGACGATAATGAAATTTTATCTGAAGTTTTGACAGAGAGATCGAGAGTTAGGGAGGGCGGCTGGGTTTTTGGGAGTTTAACGTCCTTTTCCACCAGGTATGCGTGACATCAAAGGTGGGGCAACGGGGGGAAAAAAACCAGCACAAATATTTCCCCCAGCCAGGATTCGAATTCACGACACAATTTTCGAAAGTCCAGCTATATACCGCTCGGCCATCCCGGCTCCCAGAGAGAGAGAGAGAGAGAGAGAGAGGAGATGCAATCTGGTGATCAATTTCTTCCGTGTAATTATGACCTCTCATCATCCAAGAGCCCTCCGGCGCTGCACGGGTGCGACACTCAGGCCGTGGACGTCTCGAATTGTTACCCCTCCAGCGATGGGGAATTTATTTGGACTGTGTGAGGAAATTGGCGGAAGGGAACTACCAGACGGAGTTTGACGAGGCAGACAGACAGACTGACAAGCAGGCAGGCAGGCAAGCAAGCAAGCAAGCACACACACACACACACACACACACACACACACACACACACACACACACACACACACACAGAATCCCCCAACCACGAAGGAGACAATGACGATGAGTATGTGCCTCAAGAGACAAGGAAAAAATTAATGGCTGTGAACTTCTGCCTAAATATGGTGACTAATGTTGGTAAAACTTGCACGGTGAGCGAGAACGAACGAACGATTTTTTTAATATATTATTATACAGGAGGATGTTTTGTATCAATCAATCAATCAATCAATTAGTCATACTTAACTTTACTTGTCCCTTAAGCGCAGGGGAGTCGTGATTGCCGAATGGTAAAGCGTTAGACTTTCAGTGCTCGGGTCGTGAGTTCAAATCCCGGCTGGGGCCAAATATTTGCGCTGACGTTTTATTTCTCCGCTCTACGCCATTCGCACATTTCATGAACTGAGTGAGCATGCGCACTGTCCCTGACCTGTGTTGCACACCAAAA
>JACVVK020000748.1:0-60000 GCA_018292915.2 Batillaria attramentaria | reverse complement strand
ACCGAGTATTTTTGTTTTTTTCCTTCTTAGGTATCACTTAGCTCGGCTCGGTCTCGGTTAGCCCGATTTGGACGTCGTCGTAGCGGCATAGAGAAGCGACGGTCCCGGAACAGGGTTGGCTCTAGGGCTGTCTGCAAAATGAAGAGATGTTTCTGTTGGTCATTGCGACCATTTTCGTGACTGCGGCTTCTAATAGTAGAGTAATATGATTTTCTTGGGCCTCATGCTTCCACGCCTGTACTACACACCTATCGACAAAGTATATATATATATATATAGTGGAAGTAAGTAAAGCTGAGAGCGCTCCCTAGATCTAGGAGATGTGTGCTTTGTACGCCATTGGAAAAGTCCTCCTTGCCCTATATTGGTTACAAGGCACAGTAGGGGGGGGGGGTCTACCATCCTACCGCTGAAACCTCTAACAGATCTAAGGGTATCTCACTATTCATAGGGCTCCCATTCCCCTCCCACCGGGAGGAAAATGGTCGGTACAACCAAGGCCATATGAATTGGTGATTTTAGCCGCTCACGACCATGGTTTTGGGTCAATGGGACCCTCATCAGGTGAGCATGCGGCGACACCCACGATATATATATATATATATATATATATATATATATATATATATATATATATATATATGTATAGTGGAAGTAAGTAAAGCTGAGAGCGCTCCCTAGATCTAGGAGATGTGTGCTTTGTACGCCATTGGAAAAGTCCGCCTTGCCCTATATTGGTTACAAGGCACAGTAGAGGGGGGGGGGGAATCTACCATCCTACCGCTGAAACCTCTAACAGATCTAAGGGTGCCATTCATAGTGCCCTCATTCCCCTCCCAACGAGAGGAAAATGGTCGGTACAACCAAGGCCATAATTATGAACTGGTGATTTTAGCCGCTCACGACCATGATTTCGGGTCAATGGGACCCTCATCAGGTGAGCATGCGGCGATACCCACGATATATATATATATATATATATATATATATATATATATATATATATATATATATATATATATATATACGCCCACCAGTGCCACAGCAATGGTGTCAGATGCTATGTTGTATCCCAAGTGACTGAGTCTGATGCACGGATTAAGGGCATCGGGTGAAACGTTTCCCACAGCAGTCATTGTGTGCCTCGTCTTGAGAAAACGAAAGAGGGATCACGTTACGCCTCTGCTGAAACATCTCCACTGGCTCCCTGTGAAATTCCGCTTCCAGTATAAAATCGCCACTTTCGCATTCCGTTTCTTCGAAGCTTCTCTTCCTCCCTACCTGTCGGCCTTACTCTGTAAGTATCAACCGTCGTGCACCCTGCGTTCCGCTAGCGATAAACTTCTCAAAATTCCGAAGCGTAACATGAAAACTGCCGGAGAGCGCTCTTTCAGTTTCTTAGCCCCGACTGTCTGGAACTCCTTGCCAATCGAACTCCGCCTTCAGACCTCACTGTCTCTGTTTAAATCGCATCTGAAGACCTATCTCTTCCGCCAAGCCTTTGACAGCTAAACCTCTGTTAAGTCTGTGTGCATCATGAGTTCGTTGCACTGCCAATTGTATGTATGCTGAGGGGATGTAAATATAGTGTGTGTGTGTGGGGGGGGGGGGGGGGGTGTGCTTTAATGCGCAGCGAGTCCTTGAAGGTGGAGAACGGCGCTCTATAAAAGCTATGTATTATTATTATTTATTATTTATTGAGACATGAACTGCTGGTCTGTTTCTTGGCTGAGCCCTGCAGCTGCTCTAAGGAGGTAGGATTGTCTGTTGGGTTCGATTATTCTTGTTCAGCGGTTACAAGAGCGGTACTGTTCTTGTGTTAAGTTGTGTCAAGTGTTCTTGTGAATGTCTTGGGCGTATTGCATTTCTTTTTCTTTTTTTCTATGTCTCGCTTGTCATTCTTGAATCAAGTTATGTCTTGTAAACTGTAGGACGTTTTGTGTGAACTTGCACCTTGCAGGGAAAAGTGCCGTAGAAGTGAATTTTATTATCATTGGTATCATTAAATCACCGACAAACAGGCAGATAGACAGACAGTCAGACAGACAGACAGACAGACAGACAGAGCGGGTGGGTGTTGGGGAGTTTAACGTCCTTTTCCACCACGTAAGGGTGATATCAAAGACGGGGTAACGAGAAAAAGGCCAGCACAAATATTTGACCCCAGCCGCGATTCGAACTCACGACCCGAGCGAGAGAGAGAGAGAGAGAGAGAGACACACACACACACACACACACACACACACACACACACACACACACACACACACACACCGTTAACACGCACGGACTCACACGCAGACGGACTCCTGCCCCCCCCCCCTCCTCCTCCTCCTCCTCCACCACCACACACACCTGTCTACTAGAAAACTGCTTACCGTAAGTCCACGGTCGAAACATTACAGTAGGTCCTCCTTCAGTCGCGCACTTCAGTAGCTGCAACTACTACCGGGCTGCGCGCGTCGCTTCGCGTTTGAGCTTACCGCGATCGTTACGCCCGGCTAATCGAAACTTCTCAGGGGAAAACGCACTAGAGGCGTGGTACACTGAGTGCCAAGAGAGTGAGAGAAAGAGAGAGTGAGGGAGAGGGAGGAAGACCAAAAAAAAGAAGGAAAGAAAAAAAAGGAAGAAGCGGTGTTGAGTAGCTCTTACAGACGGGTGGTGAAAGGTAGATGTAAGACGAAGTGTCGACCAGGTGTCACGACTGTTGAAAGAACCGGGGACTGGATCAGCAAGACTGTCGTTGTATAACAAAACGGGACACGGCTGCTGTTAAAAAAAAAAAAATTGTTGGACAAAAATATCCGGAGTGTTGGCTGCTGAAAAAAACATTGCAAAGGGTTATCCAAACTTGTAAGTAATTCCGTTTGTTTGTTTGTCTTTGTTGTTTGTTTGTTTGTTTGCTTGCTTTTTCACAATGAATGCAACAACAACAAAATGTAAAGTACGATGATGGCGATGATAGCTATGAAAGCTGTGTGGTCTGCGTTGGATTCCGTAATCATTTTACACGTCTTTTTGTCAGTGTATTTGTCTGTCTTTTGTCCGTCTTGTTTCCGTTTTGTCTCTGTCTTTTTGTCTCTCTTTTTGTCTTCTGTCTGTCAGTCTACTTCGGTCTTTTCGTCCGTCGTTTTCGGGTTTTTACTCTTGTTCATTTTGGTGTTTTTTTTGTTTTTTTTGTGTTTTTTTTTCTGTTTTGTTGTTGTTGGTGGTGGGTTTTTTTTGTTTGTTTTTTTGCTTTTTTGTTGGGGGGGGGGGGGGGCTTTTTGCGTTTTTATTCTTTTGCGTTTATTAAGTAATCTTGGAAAGAAATCTTCCTGTTACTTGTGCGCTGAATACTTGTCTTTTTAGCTTTGCAAAGACAGTGACTATCTTAGAAGCACTCGGCGCTCGCTCGGCGTGCCGTAAAGTGGCACGCACAGACGAAAGGAAGGAGGAAAGTCGCTGCTTGCTTAATGAGAATTATATAGAAGATTCTTATCAGAAAATAAAAACACCGTGCATTTCAGGTTTCCACTCTTTAAATATCTATTTATTTATTGTTTTATTTATTTATTTATGTAGTTTTTTTTATTTATGTAGTTTTTTTTAATTTATATAGATTTTTGTTTGTTTGTTTGTTTGTTTGGGGGGAGGTGTTTCTGAGGACTTTTCTGCATTTTAGTGAAATGTGAACTTGAAAGCGGAAACAAGATTGATCTGTTAAGAATCATGCAGTCTGAATTGGTGTGGGCACGCCTGTAACTCCTACCGTTGTAAAAGGAAAGGTTCTTGTTCTTGTTCTTGAAAATGATAAGTTCACATCTGTGTCATGAACATCCATGATCGGGCTGAGGATACGAGAAACGTCACGCTAGTTCCAGCCTTAGACACGCATGCTCTGTCACAAATTTCAAACAGCTTTTTTTTCTTCTTTTTTTTTCTTCAGATATCTCATGTCACACGACGTTTAATCTTCCCACAGTTCATTCTCGCCCATTCCTACATGTATTGACATAAATTGGTCCTGTCTGTCTTATTAGAGTGTAGTTTCATTCCCTATGGATTTATTGCTGTTTTGCTTTTTTCCTGTTGTTGTCCATGAGACTGTGTGTGTGTGTGTGTGTGTGTGTGTGTGTGTGTGTGTGTGTGTGTGTGTGTGTGTGTGTGTTTCTCTATTCAGATAGATACTGCTAGAAATAGCAACGGCAGGTATGAAAACCGACTGTTTTACGTTAACTACCTGTACCGTGGAAAAATTAAGTTTTCTTGATTCTTGATTCTTAGAGTGGCCGCGTGACAAAATGAATTGGAAGCTTAATTTTGAGGGCTTGCTGTTAGGGTGTTGTTGTTTTTTTTTTTTTTTTTTGCGGGGGGTCCTTCATTTTGTTTGTTGTTCTCCTGCAAGTATTGATATTTTTTGTTGTAACTACAGTGGCAAGATATTTGAAGATATTGTATGCGACCGATCGGTATTTCTGTTTCCAAACTGGGATATCGGATTGTAGTTTTGGTGGGCGGACGGATTTCCTGATAGGCAAAGCGAAGGAACGTCATTTTTGGCATCGGACCAAAGAACGAATTCAGCAACCGGCAAATAACTTTCAAGAACTGGAAAATACTAGGCTCTCTCTCTCTCTCTCTCTCTCTCTCTCTCTCTCTCTCTCTCTCTCTCTCTCTCTCTCTCTCTTCTTGTTCCAGGTTTAAGTATGTTCGATCATTTGGCTTTTTTGTTTAGTTGTTTGTTCTTCAAAACGGCAAGTTTGAAAATTGGTTGCAAGACCAAAACTTCCACCGTTTTCAAATAAAGTTATTTCAATTTCAATTTTAATTTCTCTCTCTCTCTCTCTCTCTCTCTCTCTCTCTCTCTCTCTCTCTCTCTCTCTCTCTCTCTCTCTCTCCTTGCTTGCTCGGCGTTGAGCCCTAACTACATGTAACTAACTAATTCTCTCTCTCTATGCGAATGGCAGAGCGTTGGACTTTCAATACTCGGGGTCGTGAGTTCGTATCCCGGTTGGGGCCAAATGTCTGTGCTAACCCCTTCTTTGATATCGCCCCTACGTGGTGAAAAAGGACTCTAAAATCCCCTCTCTGTCTGTCTGTCTGTCTGTCTGTCTGTCTGTCTGTCTCTCTCTCTCTCTCTCTCTCTCTCTCTCTCTCTCTCTCTCTCTCTCTGATTCTTGAGAAGGAAAGCCCACCCGGGAACAATCTCGAGAGACGGTGATGTAAATATTTCATCACGTGGGTCCTGAAACGGGAAAAGAAGTCACGGATCCTGATATTTAATTCAAAATAGTGAATGTCAGTTTTGTTTGGACCTTATAGTTACCGATGACACCTCCCTTCCCCAACTCCGCAGCTCGCCCGAAAGCATGCAAAAGGCACCAATTCACGTTGCAATTTTGGGATTTGCAGTTCCTTTTGCTTTTTTGTCGTTGTGAATAGCAACACGTGCGTTACTGTCGTCACGGTGAACTGTGGGGTCCGATTCCAGGAAGCTCTCTTTTTTTTATTTCATTCTTTATAGACCTGAGATGTGTCTGTTGAAAAGCTGCTGTTAAGATTGGCTATTTTGAAGCAATGGCTTGTGAAAGTGTGAGTTATTGGTGTCAACGGAAATTGCAGAAAAGAAGCCATCTTTTTATACAAGAATTATTTTATTGTTTATAGATATCAGATGTGGTTTGTTGAAAAACTGCTGTTAAGATTGGCCAGTTTGAGGCAGTGGCTTGTAAAAGTGTCTCATTTGGTGTCAAGCAGTATGTAGTGATTCTATTAAAATGTTCTGTAACAAATGTGTTTATGTTATATTGGCCCTGAAACTTTCACAGAATTTGTATCAGTTGTTTAAAGACCTGAAAATGGAAAAAAAATGATAATCGCAAAAATTTACCTGGCATCTTTTTTTTGGTTTGGTTTTGTTTTGTTGTTTTTGTTGTTGTTGTTGTTTGGGTTTTTGTGGGTTTTTGTGTTGTTTGTTTGTTTGTTTGTTTTGTTTTGTGTTGTGTTGTTTTCGATTTCTCAAAATTGACTGTCCGGCGTTGCGTCCATTTTGTTAATAGCCAATCCCATTTTGACCTTCTTTTTTTGATAATTGTACTGAGGGTTAATTTCTACGTATTATCTCTATGTTTCAGGAGTCGGCACCGCGGCAAGGACCCAGCGGAACGAACCCTCGACCCTACCACGATATAGTATCAACAAGCAATAGACCCTAGAAACAAACTCCGAACACTATGGAACTCAGACATTTTGCTTGCCTTCTACTCTCTGCCTTAGCAGCTCTTCACGCCACCAGGGCAGACGACTCGAGTCAGCTCGAGGAATCCGCCGTGAAAGCGACAGACATTGAACCTTCGGCTGTGGAACCCGCGGAGGTACCCGAGAAAAAATGGCCGCAGTTTCGTAGCTGGAGGAAGAAATGGTCGCAGTGGAAGCGGTGGCAAGCGATGAACACTTGGGGCAAGCGCTGGAACAACCAGTTCGGCACCTGGGGCAAGCGGAGCTGGGGCGACCAACCGTTCGCCACCTGGGGCAAGCGAAACTGGAACAACGGCCAGTTCAGCGTCTGGGGCAAGCGGCCCAGCTGGAGCAGCGGCCAGTTCGGCGTCTGGGGCAAGCGGGACTGGAACAACGGCAATTTTGGCGTCTGGGGCAAGAGAGACTGGGGCAACCAGATGGTCACCTGGGGCAAGCGAGACTCGGACGATTCCAACGCCGCCTCTGACGAGGTCGTCGCCGTGGAAGTTCCGGACAAGAAGGCGTGGAATCAGTTCGCCACGTGGGGTAAACGGGACGGTTCCAGCAACGCCGCCACTGCAAAGCGCTGGGCGAACATGGCCACCTGGGGAAAACGCAGCGACGATGACCAGCAGGGCGCTGTAAACAGCGACGAAAATGCGGACGCGACGATGAACGGGGACAAACGCTGGACCTCTATGGCCACTTGGGGAAAGCGCGACGCTGAGGTGCCCGACAAGAAATGGAGTCACATGGCCACCTGGGGCAAGCGGACCAGTAGGGACACAGACGGTGTGGACAAGAAATGGAGCAATATGGCCACCTGGGGAAAACGGGAATCCCCGGAAATGGACAAAAAATGGAACGGCATGGCCACCTGGGGAAAACGGGAATCCCCGGAAATGGACAAAAAATGGAACGGCATGGCCACCTGGGGAAAACGGGAATCCCCGGAAATGGACAAAAAATGGAGCAATATGGCCACTTGGGGAAAACGGGACTCGGCAGGCAATAAGGATAAGAAGTGGAACGGAATGGCAACATGGGGAAAACGGCAGGAACCAGGCGCCGAGAAAAAGTGGAGTAGCATGGCAACCTGGGGCAAGCGGTCACGTGACGGCTGGTCGTCCATGGCAACTTGGGGCAAGCGAGGCGCGGGGGGACAGTGGGGGGTGATGAGCACTTGGGGCAAGCGACAACCACACGACTATGCAGATGACGAAAGGGTCAAAGCCACGAAGGACGTCCTGTTCAGGCTCTTCGACAAAGACGGTAAGTCTTTTACAAGCTTCCAAACTGTACCACGGTAAAAGAAGTGTTGACGCGTGGTATCTAGTGGTATCTAGGCACTGGGCAAATCTTCTTGTCCCATAGCTGTTGTGAGGGCATCCGGATCTCGGGTCTAACGCCTGCTCTTAACTGGGCACAGCGCGCGAAACACAAACATGTGCACATCACAGTCGTTGCGCTCGGTGTGTCTACCAACTACAAAACTGAACATAGCTGTGCTCGGTGACAAACCGATTGAAGATGCACTGTCCGCCATATTTGCGCGCCGAGTGACGTAGTACAGCCAATCAGAATCTGTTGTGGAAACTACAGTCACAGTTGTGGCTGTTTGAAATCCAGGTTGCCGTGATGACGCCGCAGCGGCGGAAACCCCCCAAATCACAACTGTGTCACAACTGTGGACAGCACTGTGGCGCTCCGCAGTGCCCAGTTAAGAGCCGGCTTAACGCTCGATCGGTTGAGCAACACGTCTGCCTTAAAGAGAAAAGTCTGTCGCAAGATTCCAAACTGTACCACGGTTAAAAAAAAAAGTGTTGGCGCGTGCACTGGTATCTGGACTATGGCGAATCTTCTTGTCCCATTGCTGTTGTGAGGGTATTCGGATCTCGGGTTCAACGCTCGACCAGTTCAGCTACACATCTGCCCCAAAGAGAGGGTTGAGGTGGTTGTTCGGGAGTTTAACGTTCTTTTGGGGGAGCCGGCATATCCGAATGGTAGAGCGCTGGACTCTCAATGCTCGGGTCGTGAGTTCGAATCCCGGCTGGGGCCAAATATTTGTGCTGGCCTTTTTCTCGTTGACCCGTCTTTGATATCAGCCTCACATGGTTGAAAAGGACGTTAAACTCCCAAACACCCACCTCCCACCCAACACCCATCTCTTTAACACCCTTTTCCACCACATATGGGTGATATCAAAGAACCGCAACGAGAGAAATGCCAGCACGAATATTTTGCCTCACCCGGGAATCGAACTTACGACCCGAGCATTGAAAGTCCAACGCTCTACCATTCAGCTATTCCCCCACCCCCACCCCACAGAGAGAGAGAGAGAGAGAGAGAGAGAGAGAGAGAGAGAGAGAAATTGAGAAATAACTTTATTTGGAAACGGTGGAAGTTTTGGTCTTGCAACCAATTTTCAAACTTGCCTTTTAAAGAACAAACAAAAAAGCCAAACGATCGAACATACTAAACCTGGAACGTGAAACCACACACACACACACACACACACACACACACACACACACACACACACACACACACACACACACACACACACACACACACACAATTACCGCATGCATGAACTAGTATGTCCATATATATGTAAACGTGTGGTACCTATTTTTTATGATTATTTGTTCTTTGTGGCTAATAGATATTTGAAGAGGCTGTTTACAATGAGGCTGGCCGACCGTGCCTAACACACACACACAGAGAGAGAGAGAGACAGACAGACAGACAGACAGACAGACAGGCAAATGAAATTGAATGGCTCACCCGACTGAGCGTCCAGCACGTGACCAGAAGGTCGTGGGTTCGCATCTCGACAGGGACAAATTTGTGCAGTTGTTGTCCCAGCCAATTGCCCCTGGTGCTACTGTTTGGAAACTGGCGGTGCTTCTTTTGAAGCGGACTAGCACCGGAAACACACGCGCCTGTATTGCATGCACCCCGTGAGCACTATGACTCTATGACAATGGTCAGTGTACTTCGCTGACCGAGCATCTCTGTGAATTAGGACACGATCCTATCTGTCGTCGACCGAAGAGTTAATCCCCATTGTCGAATTCTCCGCGAGTACAGGCCCTTTGTGGTTCAAAACGACACACCTGAGGGGGAGGCTATTATGGAGGGAACTCGTACAGGTCTATTTTTAGACGATTAGGGTTAGGGTTAGGTTTAGGGTTAGTTTTAGGCTTAGGGTTAAGGTTAGGCTTAGGGTTAGGGTTTGGTTAGGGTTTGAACGCGCTATCGGGCGTTTCCGGAATCTCATGACCTCAGGTGACGTCCGTCTAAAAATAGACTTGTACGAGTTCCCTCCAAAATAGCCTTCACCCACACCTGAGGGATAACGGCGAGGGTCACTGACTGTAGTTTCATTATCACGTGACCATCTATGCTCAGCGAAAAGTGGAGACTCGGCAACCCACAGTGGGTACCTAGCAGTGAAGAACATAAAACATTAATTAGCTGATGGACATGTGCGAGCGCACATTGCAGACTTCTTCGGTTGATGGAGGAGCCGGGGTGGCCGAATGGTAGAGCGTTGGACTTCTAACGCGCGGGTCGTGAGATCGTATCCCTGCTGGGGCCAAACATCTGTGCTGGCCTTTTCATCGTTGCCCCGTCTTTGGTATCACCCGTATGTGGTGGAAAAGGGCGTTAAACCCCCAAACACCCACCCCCACCCGTCTATGGTTGATGAGCGGGTGGGTGGGTGTTTCGCGTGTGAACCTCCTCTGTCCACCGCCAGGGTAATCTCGAAGACAGGGTTACTGGGGGAAAAAAGTCTGTACAAAGTTTTGGTCTTAGGGATATGAATAAGAATACAAAAACCTTAAGGCCTCTATGTCCGTAACGCCGCTCAGAAAAAAACAACAACAAAAAACTGCCACTTTCGAATCTCTCAGGTTATTTGCCAGATAAAAGGGTGCTTCATTTTGACCATCGAAACCCGTTTTCGTGACTTTGTGGCTTCTAATATTAAAGAAATACGACTTTCTTTGAGCCTTAGTACGTTCCTGAACAGACTGGGACTCGACAAATCTTCTGAAAAAAAATAATAATATGCAATATTTATAAGGCGCCTATCCCAGGGGAACGAGCTCTAGGCGCCTTACAATCTTAAACCGAAGTAAAAAAAAAAAAAAAAAAAAGGAAAAAAAAAAGCACTCAATGTACACTACGTAAGAACAACTATAAAGGTAAAAGAGCACACACACACACACACACACACACACACACACACACACACACACACACACACACACACACACACACACACACACACAACTGAGTAGAAAAAAAATAAAGGACAGGCAGAGACCAAGATTAAAAACCAAGAACAAGTACCAGTGATAGCCACCAATCCGCGTTGTCTAGCTAGTCTTTCGCTGTCTAGCTAGTCTTTCGTGGTCTAGCCAGTCTTTCGCGGTCTAGCTAGTCTTTCGCTGTCTAGCTAGTCTTTTGTTGTCTAGCTAGTCTTCAGTCCGCAACCAAAGAACGTCGTCTGCTCAGTACGTTTCTACGTACATATAACAACATATACGTAACCACAGTCACCACAACGGTGTCAGATGCCATTGTGTGCCAAGTGGCTGATTCTGAGGCACACATATATACAACTTTGTTTGATTTTGAATAACTATCTTGTTTACCGACAAATCAACACAATGTTTGCTGGGCAAATAGCCGCATACCTTTTGGACAAAGTCATGAAATTTCGTGGATGTGCATTGAAAATTGACGGAGTTGTGATACTTTGACTTTCACACACACACACACACACACACACACACACACACACACACACACACAACTGCTGAACGTAAGTAAGCAGTACAAGCAGATATTAACAGTTACAGCCAGCAGCAGACACTTGTAAATAAACATTGTACGCTACAGACCGACACAGGCTTATAATGATGACAAGAATATGATACCAGTTAGGTGCCTGCTGCCCACTTCACTAGTTAGTGAAGTACCGTATTTGTATGTGACAGACTATAGGTACGACTAAGTGACCGTCTAAGCAGGGCCGTAGCAGCCCTACTGGCCACTCCGGCCATGGCCGGACCACTTTTTTGGCAAAAAAAACCAACAAACAAACCAACAAAAAACAAACAAACTCGTCTTCGTGAGTTTCAGCGGTGTGTTAGGAGGAAGGGGGGGAGGGGGGGGGGGCTTGACTTAGATCGCATATCGGCAGCGTTAATCGAAAAATTGTCACTGATTGACATTCAGAAGACTATAACTCTCAAGGCAAACTGCGTAAGCGCCGACTGAGACGTATTACTGATCCACTGAGCCATCGCGTTTTGCACTGAAGAGTTCTCTACCTTGCTTCACGTTTACTTTCGTTTCCTGTGTTCCGGGAAAAGCGGGAAGCTAACTCATTTTCATGCAAAATTGTGACTGACGTTCGGTTGTAACGATGTTGCTGACAGTGAGGCGGTAAGGTTTGCTTTCCATGTTCTCCGATATGGCAAGTGCAAGAATGCAGGTTGGTAGCGGTCTCAGTGTCTGTGTTTCGTCGAAGATTTTACCGCGGTAGGATAACCCCAGTCAGTAGGCCTAGTCACAGTGCTGGCACTAGACTGAACATAATATTATTCCGCTCCATGAAGTTTTTTTTTTTTTTTTTAAACTTGCGTTTCCCCGTTCAAACAAGCAACAAGTAATTCTTTTGTTTTCCGTTGAAGTTGAGGAGAACATAACGGCCAGGCACCGTACCTTTTTTTTTTTATGGCCGGAGCACTTTTAGGAGCTGTGCTACGGCTCTGCTAAGATGTGCAACTCGCACCTTGCCGCTGGCTACATTTCACGTTTACAAAGCTCTAATCTACACTTTGGGAGGACCACTGACTCAGTAGTGGCATCAGTTTTCTGTGCAAAACACGTTTCTGACACGGAGTTGTTTGCAAGATGTATCAGCCAGTGTAAAGGTGCCGACAGCAGCCTCGTTTGGTTGGGTTTTTTTTTTTTTCGGAACGTCAAAATCCGTCGTACGCCGGTTTGCGAACCGAATGCCCCTCACACGTGGTGTTAGTGCAAGTACCAAACGCGAGGTCAATCGAATGCCTCACAGCGATTGCGTGTTGAGGACTGATTTCCTGCGACTCGTTATCACCAGAAAGCCTTCAGAAGTCAGACGTAAATTTGTTAGGGGCAAACTAAACCTCGCCTTGGCAGGGAAGGGTTCATGTCTTTTTATCAACTCCTCGCCGATTGATTCCTCTCCGTCAGTCAGTATTTTGCAGCCGGCGCGTAAATGCGTTCACGCGTTATTGACATCTTGCGCGATGAAACTGACACCCCGTTGCATAAAGCGATTGTGACACGGATCCACCTCGCAACGACGCGTCGCGTTTTCTGTTGTTTTAAGCCTTCCCAGAGGAGTAGCCGACTTCAAAGGCAGGTTTCCCTTTGATGATTTGCGGCATAAAATGTAATCGTCTCCCGATGTTGCGTTTCTGAGACGTGTTCGCACGGAACTGCTTGTCCAGAGCAAGAAAGAAACAAAGTAAAATACACTTTTGAGCTTTTTCCGTCCGATTTGGAAGCCCGTGTCCAGAATGATGTATTCATTTACGGAACTTTTTTTTTTGTCTGTATACTCAGTGACAATCAAAGGTTGCACATACAAAGCAGGCTTGTGCAAAACTGGTCAGCGAGTGTAGGCGAGGCAAAAAGTGGACATTATTATGTATGAAATATCTGTATATGCATGGAGCGCTGTTGTATTAATTTTTGTTTAGTTAGATGACGGTTGTGTTTAGAAACGGCTAGTATGAAAATTCACATTTTAATGGTTACTAGCTCAAGCGTTGTAAAATGAAGTTGCATTGATTCATTATATCCTCCCTCCCCTCCCCCCCTCTCTCTCTCTCTCTCTCTCTCTCTCTCTCTCTCTCTCTCTCTCTCTCTCAGATAGCAGGACAGCCTAAATGCTCTATCCTGAATAAAAACGTTTTATCTTCCTCATCATCATCATCTCTCTCTCTCTCTCTCTCTCTCTCTCAGATATAGCAGGGCAGCGTATAAGATAGGCAGCAATGCCTAAATGCTCTATCCTGAAGAAAAAAACAAACGTTTTAACATCATCATCTCATTCACTTCATTTATTTTTTTATTTCATTTATTTGTGTGTGTGTGTGTGGGGGGGGGGGGTCTGTCTTTTTTGTTTTTCAACTTCGCGGCATCCTAGATGGAAGAACACAAGCGTTAAGAAACCCTGATCTATACTGAAGAACACAAGCGTTAAGAAACCCTGATCTATACTGAAGAACACAAGCGTTAAGAAACCCTGATCTATACTGAAGAACACAAGCGTTAAGAAACCCTGATCTATACTGAAGAACACAAGCGTTAAGAAACCCTGATCTATACTGCTTTCGGCTCGCTGTCACTGGCAATAAGCTGTACGTTGACAGCTGAGCTGTAGAACATGTGTACGTGTGTGCACACGGTATTAGGTCCACTGTGACTCTGTAACCTATTAATAAATAATAGTTCTGAACAGTTGGAGATAAAATTAAACAACAAGTGAAAAGGAAAAAAATACATACAACAATATACAGTGCCATGAGGTCAGGACCTAGGCACAACGACACGCACACACATAATAATAATAATAATAGGGCGCCTATCCCCGGGGAACGACATCTATGCGCCTTACAATCTAAAACCGAAGTAAAAAAAAAAAATAAACACAACAACAACAACATAAACACAACCCATTCACTCAATGTACACTACGTAAGAACAACTAAAAAAGTACAAGAAAGCGCACACACACACACACACACACACACACACACACACACACACACACACACACACACACACACACACACACAAACAGACACAACACAGCTAAGTAGAAATGATAAAGGACAGGCAGAGACAATTAAAAACCAAGAACAAGTACCAGTGATAAAACCCCAAACAAAAGGATAGATTGGAATGAGCCAGATAAAACCTTAAAAGATAGCAGTGGTGAGGAGCTAAAAGTAAGACTGACACTATAAGACACGCACATGCATACACACGCACATGATGCAAACACTTCAATAGTGTTCCAAGGAATGAAAACAGATGGGGTTTGAGATTTTTCTTGCAAGTCTCAAGGGAGGGTGACTGGCGGGAGAGAATGAGGGAGGGAATTCCAGGCTAAAGGACCAGCAGAGCAAAATGCTCGAGTGCCAACGGTGGAAAGTCTAGTGCGGTGAGTTCTGAGGGTAATTAAGAGTGTCAGCTGAAGGCCGGAGGGAGCGTGACGGAGTGTAATAATAATAATAATAATTTATTTATATAGCGCTGTAATCTACTTTTAAGGCAGTTCTAAGCGCACAGAGTACAGGTAAAGGTACAGATAAAAGTGAAGGTTCAGGGCCAGGGCAACTGCATGTATGGTAGTTAATAAGGAGATGGAGAAAGACGGAGGCAGGTTAGACTGTGCTTTGAGATGAAAACAGGTAGGTTTTTAGATTTGTTTTGAAGGTTTCGAGGGAGGTTGACTGGCGGAGCGAAAGAGTGTAGAGTTGGATCAGTTCAGAAACTGATTCAGGATGGGGCAGACATCATGTATACATTTGTAGCAAAGGGTGCAGTTTTGTACTGAATCCTGTGAGAAAAAATGGAGCCAGGAATACGCTACTACTACTACTACTACTACTAAGCGCATTAATATAGGCGCTTTATCCCAGAGATATGGCTCAAAGCGCCGCGAGCTAAACCCAGTACGCACGCTCACGGGAAACACGCGCAATCTCTCACACACTGGATATGAACACATTACAATCACATGTTGCGAAGGGCCAGCTCAGCAATTTAAGTTTCGGAATTTTACAATTGCATTTATTTTTTTTTAATTTTTGTGGGCTGAACATTTCCAAAACAGAGGGGGAGGAAGCCGTAGTACCCGGAGAGAACCCCCGACGGTCGGCCCAAATGAACGGTGCCACATACGAGAAAGAAAAGAAAACGTCATCGCCCCGAGTGGGAATCGAACCTGACCTCTCGCATTGGTGACTAAGTCTTAACCGCTAGACCACCGACCGCTGCCCGGGAATATGGTGTACACAGTAAAATATTACATAACATTGTATTTTTAATAATATTTTTTCTGGTATTTTGCGTGTTGCAGGAAACAGTTCCATGACCGAAGACGAACTGCGAGCGCTCCTGAGCTGGATGAGAGCGGAGCAAGCACAAGAGCACTCGGACTGACGTCATAAACGATGACGCCGTCCTGAGCATGACGTCACGCTGCTCCGCGTCAGACATTCCTCAACTGTTGCGTCATAAACGTTTCAGCCAAGGCAATAGGCCTCTTACAGATCCGGCCATTTTGTGGGGGGAACTGATATTTTCACTCAAAGCAATCTTGACTTTTGTAAAAGGTATTAGCGAAGACCATATGCCATCAGAACGTCAACTTGAGCATTGTTTCAGGTCAGGCGATGAGCATGTACCTGTATTTGAAATCCAGGCTGTTATTTTCCGATCCTACCTTACAGTGTAAGACACAATAGCATCATCTGCATTTCTGTGATTTACGTCAAAGGGAGCTTGTACCAAAATGACATCAAAGATACCAAAGGGGCAATAAGGGTAAGCGAAGAACAAGTCTGCAGCAAGCAAGTGAAAGAAAGTTCTGCTTTTTTTGCGCTCAATGTTATCAGTGAACTGACTGAAACTTTATTGTCCAAGGATGAGATAATACGTAATATTAGGAGTTATCAGGAGTTGATTAGCACCCTTGTCGTGTCCATGGTCTTGGGTATGTTGGGGGAAAACACAAATCTCGTACAACCGCGTGTGATCTGAACCTGTTTAAAACTGTTGCTTTTATCCTGTGTTGATACCGGGTGGAAATAAAGAGGTCATCTACAATTTTTCGTTAAATGAGAGTGTGATGTATTTGTTCACTTCTCACTGTTATCCTCTTACGTTTTGCGATTTCTTCTTTCTTGTTTATACTGAATTGTGTGTTTGTGTGTTTATTAATATTTGTGATGGGGTCCCACAAATGGGGAAATTAAAAAAAAGAACTGATGAGGTCCAGTTTAGCGATTTTGATTTTTTTCCATTTAAACAACTATTAATAATAATCATCATCATGAATATGTATTTGCGCTTATTCTCTGTGAGCTCTAAGCGCTTACAGAGGTAAAATAACTAAAAAAAAAACTAAAACTACTAGAAAGATAAAAAGCACTGAAATAGCTTTAAAAAAACTGTTTTAACTGTCTCAGGAAGGCTGACTCTCAGGTACCGACTCCTGCTGTCTCTCCTAGGAACAGAGGGGTTGGGAAAAATTTGCCGTTCTCTGTAGGAGATATCTTTCATGAGAGAGAGAGAGAGAGAGCGAGAGAGAGAACGTTATTATCCCGTCGCGTCATGTAAATTTGCTGTATCAATGGAAAATCGGTTACTTTGGATGCAATAAGGAAACCAGGAATTGTGGGTTTCGTCCAAATGATCTACTCATGTGCAGACCGTCCGAGGATTATGTTAGCAGTCGTGACCATATCCTGCTCGTGAATGGGAACATGATAGAGTTTCCTCCAATTTCGCTGGCATCATACACGGCGACGTCATCGTCCCCCTTTACCGATACTCGTGAATATTCTGAGGGCAATCCACGGAGTCCGACAGGGCGGCTTGTTCGGAGCAAACGAGCAAATTTGATATTGAGCGAGAGGACAATTCAAGAGCAAATTTCCCCCGGTCTTGGGTTTTTCCTTGCATTCACAGATGCTAAATTGATTCAGTTTAATGTAATATTGGGCTCGTGAAGGGGGGTCCGGTATTGGTCAATAGCTGCAACCATGCCCCCCCCCCTCCCCCCCGACCCCTCACCCCGCCCCCCACCCCCTTCGCCTCCCGTAGTCCCATACCGTCCCTACCCCCTGCCCGGCAGATGACGAAGTGGGGATATAATGGGGTATCGAGTGAGAACCATCGATTTGGTATTCTATCTTTCACCCCTATACTCCCCCCCCCCTCCCAGCACACACACACACACACACACACACACACACACACACACACACACACACACACCGCCCAAACTCTCCCCCACCGTGTACCCTACTCCTCTTGATCCCAGCCGAAGAATCATGGAAGTTTGATGGTCGATGTCACCTGTTGTGAAGAAACGAGGAAGGAGAACGAAAAGAATTAGGCTCTTAGGGGTCAAAACGACACAGGCCGTGCACGAGAAACCAGAATGGGGGCACATGTATGGTGGCGATTAATCGTTACCATCCTCTCTGAAATTGGGACTTGAATTGAAATCTCGGTCTTTGATAAATCTCTCTCTCTCTCTCTCTCTCTCTCTCTCTCTCTCTCTCTCTCTCTCTCTCTCTGTTTGTGTGTGAGAGGGAAAGAGGGATGTTTTGTTTGTTTGTTTCATTTTCTCACTCTTTGCAGTACTTTGAAGCGCAAATAATTGGCCAAAAATAAAGCCGGCGATTCTTAACAAGCGAAAACAAAACTAAACAACACCAAGACGAAAATACAAAGAAAGGAAATCAACAGAAAACGGTGAATGTTAGAGATCTTGATTACATTCAGTACATCCAGGAAAATAATGGTAAAGTGATGGACATAACAAATAAAACACTTGCAAATAATAATAATAATAATAATAATAATATGAGTATTTAAGGACGTCCTCCCCTTCTCGGGAGCTCAGGGTGCCTTACAGTCAACACACACTCACTTACCAAGAAACACACAGAACATGTCTCTACACATACATGTAACTACAAACACATAATGTGCAGCATCATACACGGGCTGCCCCCAGCTTCTACACACACACACACACACACACACACACGCACACGCACGCACGCACGCGCGCGCGCACGCACACACACGCACACACACAAACACACACACACGACCACCAAGATGATGAAGTGGCAACAGTTATAATCACAAAATTCGATATACAATGTATATACACTAATAAAAATGAAAGAGAAAAGGAAAGGAAATTTGAAGCCACCGTACAAAAGGACACAAACAAACAAATAGCAAGATCACACAGGCGATCACTCCTCACGTGTTCTTATAGACTGCGTGTTAAATCTCTTTCACTCACAGAAGACACGTGTGTGCACGAGAGAAGCTTGTACGTGCGAAGCTTGAGAGTGCAGTGTAACACCAGAGAAGTGCTGTATTAAACTCCACACGGTTATAACTTTTCTACGCGCTCACGTGTCTTCTGTGGGTGAAAGAGATTTAACACGCAGTCTATAAGAACTCGCTACGTGAGGAGTGATCGCCTGTGTGTCATCGTAATCGGCGGTAAGACGACGGGCTCTTCAACATTTCTCCACACGTAACATTAAAAAGGATAAAAGAACATATTCACACATCCACACATCAGTGCATATACCCTCAACCACAGAACCAGAGAGAAAAAAAGTCACCTTTGAAAGATACACCGGACAAGTCCGACGCATTACAAAGAACTGTGGATTACTGCGTCAAATGTCCAGACAACTCTGCAGCCGACAACGGACGAGTTTCCTGCCCATGACACTGACGTCAGCCTAACTCGAGCCGCCCAAGGCCAGCTACACTTCTACAGCGAGGGGACACAACCCTTGAAGCTCCAGATGTTCAAAGAAGCTATTGCTACCATTTTTACGCTCACAGGTCATTTCGAGCCGTTTTTGTGGTCGGTCGGTGGTCTAGTGGTTAAGAGACTTGTCACCAATGCGAGAGGTCACGGGTTCGAGCCCCACTCGGGGCAAAGAATTTTTCCTTCTCGTATGTGGCACCGTTCATTCGGGCCGATCGTCGGGGGTTCTCTCCGGGTACTCCGGCTTCCTCCCCCTCTGCTTTGGAAATGTTCAGCCCACCAAGTTTGAAAAATAAATGCATGTCTAAATTCCGAAATTTCAATAGCTGAGCTGACCCTTCGCACCACGTGATTGTAATACGTTTATGTCCTGTGTGTGAGAGAATGCGTGTGATTCACGTGAGCGTGCGTGTTGGGTTTAGCTCGCGGCGCTTTGAGCCAAATATTTTGGATAAACCGCCTATATTAACGCTATTATTATCATTATTATTATTATTATTATTATCCTTCATCACACCATTCAACCCTGTTCCGGGTCCGTCGATAACTCTAGGCCCCAGCGACGACGGCCAAGTCGTGTTCACCGGGGTGGGTGGGTGGGTGTTTGGGGGTTTAACGTCCTTTTCCACCACATAGGGTGATATCAAAGACGGGGCAACGATGAAAAAGCCAGCACAAATATTTGGCCCCAGCCGGGATCGAACTCACGACCCGAGCATTAGAAGTCCAACGCTCTACCATTCGACCACCCCGGCTCCCTCGTGTTAACCGAGACCGAGCCGAGCTAAGTGATACCTAAGAAGGAAAAAAACAAAAATACTCGGTGACAAGGAAAGTGGACAGTAGCGAACAACTTTGAGGTACCCGTGTTATTTCACAGTGTGCAGATACTAAAAACAACTCTTCTGTTTCATTCGGTCGGTGGTCTGGTGGCTAAGACTTCGCTACCAGTACGAGAGGTCAGGTTCGAGTCCTACTCGGTGCGATGAATTTTTCCTTCTCGTACGTGGTACCGTTCATTTGGACGGGGGGTTTTCTCCGGGTGCTTCGGCTCCCCCCCTCCCCCTCCCTGATTTGAAAATGTTCAGTCCACAGAATTTGAAACTATATTTAATTCTGCATTCTGAAATTTAATTAGCTGACCTTACCTTTCGCACTACGTGACTGTATGTTTATGTTTGTGTGTGTATGAGAGAATGCGTGTGGTTTACGTGAGCGTGCCTGTTGGGTTCAGTTCCAGGCTCTTTGAGCCAGTTGAAGAAATTGGATAAAGTGCCTACACAATACTCATGAGAGAGAGAGAGAGAGAGTTGTAGCTTAACGCTGCGCGCAAGAAAGAGAGAGAGAGAGAGAGAGAGATCTGTTATACACGCAAACATATAACTAAAACAACAAACACAACAACTATCATACTACGACAATTCATAATACATTCGACGCGGTTTTAATGAAGTGGTCGATTGATAAAGGCATGCAGAGAATTCTAAATCAAATAGTGCACTGCCCAAAAGCTGTACTTTAAAACAGCCCTCCCACATAACCCCTCTAGTCTACGCAAAAACAAAAACAAAAACAAAACAAAAGTTTTCAAACCCAACCCCGTTTTCCGTTTCGAAATCAAACGAGAAATCAAGACAAACAGAATTCTTAATTTCCTGCAGACGCCCTTCTGTCTCCCTTGCAGCGCCCTCTCCCGGTGTCCTAATCGGCGAATCGCGTTTTTACATCCGGGTTCCGGGCGCCTCTGCTGGCACAGGCCTTAATTTGGAGAAACTTACACGACATTCGGTATCACGCGAAAGAAGAAGAAAAAACTCCGCATCATGACGCAAGACATTGGAAGGAACCATGCACGCGCAATCAGTGTGTACAGCATATTGGACATGAGCGAGTTCGTTTTTTTTGTTTTTTTTTTAAACTATTTTTTTTCCAATTAGAAAACAGGTCAAACTTTGTTGCGGTTGAAATTCACACACACACACACACACACACACACACACACACACACACACATACGTTCAAAACCGCACAAGTGGGTAACCTGTCATAATATGCACAAATGGGTTCCACCAGTTCTGTACCTCCTAGAGCTCCAACGCTTGACACACTCTTTCATTGTGACTTGCTAATAACAACCATTACCAGAGATTTACAAAAATGATTTTTGCCACCTCACGACAGACGTAGGAAAAAGTGGGTTCATTTTATACAAGTGGGTTCATGCTATTTTTAGAGTGCCGAGTGTTTAAAACTGGGTTCACCAAACCGGAAAACTGGGTTCATTGATGTGGGTGGTCGAGCAGGTGGGTGTTTTCATTGTTTTATGTCTTTATTCACCACGACGACTATTCTAAATACGGGGGAACCAAGGCAAAAAGAAGAACAAATTTTGCTCCCGAGTTTTGAACCCGCAACCTTCATGTCCAATGCTCTAAACCATGAGGTAGCCTGACTCCCCTCATTCATGAGGTTGTCAATGCTTAATCATAATGTGAGTATGTGTGTTAGTGCCCAGTTTGGTGCTACCCAAAATGAAGATACTTCAGCTGATAAGAATAAACAAAAACATTCATTGTTTTTGTTTTTAAACTTCATGTATCCTCTTGCTCCACACACTCACACACAGAGCGACAGACAGACAGAACAAAATCTCAAAATGAACTGACACAGATTACTCTTTACTTTGTTTTTATTCAAATCAAAGTAACATTAACAGGAACAGAAGGTCCTATGACGCAAACTGCGATCATCTACAGGGTCCAAATCAACACTAAATGTTGTCAAACTTGTATACAAGTTGTGTTTCTGATTTGAAAGAATTTGTCATACTCAAAAATTTACATGTGACACATGGGACTGAGACTAATTTTTGTGAAAAATCTTTTCGGTGTTAAAAAAAATCCATTTTAAGTATGTTGATTGAACATTAATTGCTTAATGGAGCTACAGTATACTGAATTTTCCTATTGGGAAAAAATAGTGCGTCATCCCATGACTTTTGGCATTAAACAAAAACTAGGAGAAAATTCGGGGAAAAAAGATTTTTTTCTCCTCAGGAGTGTTACTGACACTGTTAATAAATTTAGCACAACTCTGTGATGTCTTAGCCAACTGGTCCACTTTCACCGAAGCATGCATGTACAGACTCTTGTATACTATCAGCCAAAATGGACTGGCCATAGCTGATTGGTCGAAAGCATGGGAATGAGCTATTACATAAATGGGGGAAGAAGGGAGGGGTGGTTTCCTATCAACTTGACGACAACAATAGCGACAAAACCGCTCCGTCAATTGCAATGGAATCTTCATCGATCGACATCAAAACAAATGTACTGGATTCCAGAAAATTATTACAATTTCAAGAGTAAACTCAAAATAGCGTGCTTTAATGCCCAGCAAACTACACTGGTTCTTTTAGGGCGGTGCTGCTTTGACTTTTTAATGTGCCACACATGAGCGAGACGTTGCAGCACAGGCTTCATGTTTCACCCCAGTTAAAGTATACTGTCACCGAGCCACCTCGGAACTCGGGTCTTCTGCATACTGAGGTGTGCACCCTAACCACCGGGCCACCGCTGGGGTTCTCAATTTGTAGTGAGAAATTAAACAAACAAAGAGACCCCCTTCCTATTTTCTTATACCACATTGTGAATTTGCACTGCAAAAGAGGGCTGGTCTGCAGAATACCTCCAAAAAGGCAAATAAAAAAAACAGACAGGAAGCCAAAGAACCCACAGAAATATTATTAGATGGATTTCATAGAAACATGAAACTGGGAAAATAGAAGCAAGAAGTGCAAGTAAATAAAAGTAAAATAATGTTGGACACTAAAATGAATGCATGCAGTGCCAGTTATAACACATGTAAGAACAAGTTATGGGCATTAATTCTCAAGATACCACATGATCAGAACATTCAACATTTCCTAAAAGTAGAAGGGCAAAGCCCATGTGACTCACGTGTTCCAATGACACTGATCTTGTGACCTTGTCCCTAGGTCAAGGTCATCCTCACTTACATGGTTAGAAAGGTCTTGTCACAAACTACATTCTGGCCAAGTTTCATTACTGTAGTGCTAACAGTTTCCAAGAAATTGAAAATGTTGCAGTTTTTCACGATTTGCCATCAATTCCTGTGACCCTGACCTTGACCCAAGGTCATCCAAACTTATACAATAAGGAAGCCCTTTCTGCACCAGTCCCCGTAGTGTAGTGGTTAGCACTTCGGACCATGGACCTGGAGACCCGGGTTCAAATCCCAGCCGAGGCAAGCGGGATGTTTCCTACCTAAGTCGGCTCCTACCCAGAGCGGGTGTGCTATGGGCCCAATGGGGAGGCTGTTGCCACACAGCCGAGATTCACCCACTTCACCGGTGTGACTTTGGGGGTGCTTCCCTATAATTGGTATGACACGTCTTATCAGGCTGGGGAATTCCTGAGAAAAAAAAGACTGAAACCCAGGCCGGGGTCCAGGGGCAGCGCCCTGCTGGGGGGCCCAGGGGGGCAAAGCCCCCCGGAAGAAAATGAATTTTAGTATTTTCACAGGCAATTTGTGACCTCTCCTGGCAACTAAAAGTGAAATTATTAGCATTGACATTTACACCTGGATTGCTTCTATTTGTCACTCTTTTATCCTTGCCAATGCTGCTGACCTTGTAAACCTATTTGCTAAATTTTTCTAAAACTTTTCACAAGGCACTGTACAATGCTCATTTAAAATGCACATCTTCAGGCCTTTCCTGTCACCTTTTAGTGAATAGTTCAGAACTGAAGAAAAACACAACTACCATAACACAGTCAAATTATCATTAAAATTCAAATGAGGACTGAATGCAGTAGAATATTTTCACTCGAGTGGCACATTTGTTTTTTTCTCAAGGCCCTGTGTCTTGTCATTCACTTCCATTTCAATCCGGCAACCAAACAATAATTGACATATATTGTTTAAATGGAGGGTAAATTTTTGAAAGCCGAATCAACTGTCTACAACACTAAATCTGCACAGTTCTTTCTGTGTAGGAGGGCAAACATTTCACTAGAATTAAACCCATATTACCCCTACAAGTCAGACAGACTACACTCTGTGTACTCTGACCAGTTCCACTTAACGATGTAAGTCAAAGTCACTTCAAATCAGAGGAGAATTACGCCGAAAACTTGTGACTAAAAATTTCGAAGCATATTGCACATGCTGGTGCTCCCGTGATTTTAGCCTCTCGTACTGAGATGGACACAAAATACATGTAGAGTACCAACCCCATTTGTCTTTTATCACCCCTCCCTAGGCAGTATCGTGTCTTTCATCGTCGTCATTATCATGAATCGAGTCGTAAGCATATAGATGCTTGTACCGGGCTCGCTCGTTGCTTCGTAGTTCTTCAACGAAATGGGGAATTACTGCGGTCTTTATTTTGCAGATGTGTTCGCCAACACGTTCCGTTTCACCGTCTGTATAGGTCACCCACCTATCTGTCCACGCCCATAGCCAACGATTCTTCTTGCATTCGTCCTCTAAAGCTTGCCAACGCACAAAAATGTTCCCTAGCGACGACATCGCCAAATGCAGTGGCATTGTAAAACATGGCTGACGAAAGCGCCAGCTGTCCATCTCCGCCGTAGAGACGCAAACCTATACGAAAGGAACGCGCGAGTGGTGTGAATTGGCGGCGGAGAATAAAAGCGGAAGTGACGCTAGGCAGGCCATGGCCGCGCAGCATGGCTGCGAAATTGACTCCACGGTGGCACAGCGGTCGGCTCCGTCTTCACCTTCCTCCGTTTTATTTTTTTTTATTTTTTTTTTTTTTTTTGGCGGAAACTTCGATTTTTTTGGCGGAAAGGGTCGGAAGTTTGGCGGAGGTCCGCCAATTGGCGGACAATTCCCCAGCCTGCTTATGTTGTGGATGATTACACAGCCGGCATCGCAGGTGCTGTAGTTCCCTGGCCTTGGTGAACGCCGGGATATTTATGACAGGAAGCGAGGACTGCGGCTCTGTCCTGCAGTCCCAAAGCACATGTCCCTCCATGGCATCATCTTACCATCATCCTCATGTCTATCATCATGCATAATAAAACTTGCCCCAGCTTTCCAGCCCTCTGTGGATTCCACCCATGACCTGGGAGGAAGACCACTGGAGCTGGCAAAAAGAGTTGGGGCAGCAAAAAGGAAAAAAAAAAGAAAAAGAAAAAGCCCTTTCCCTTAACACCAAGTTTCATTGTTATAGTAGCCATAGTCAAGGAAAAAATGCTTAAAGTGCATTTTTGTTCAAAATTTTCCACTGATCTTGTGACCTTGACCTTGGGTCAAGGCCATCTTCACTTGTATTTCTAGAAAGGTCTTGTCACGTACTACCTACTGGCCACGTTTCATAACTGTAGGGTAAATAGTTTCCGAGAATATTGTTCATGTTTAAGTTTGTGATGGACGGACGATCGGACGCCGGAGGGTCATTACATAGACTCACTTTTCGTCTACATACTTGAGTCAATCATCACCTCCCTTATACAAAGTTGTACAATAAGCACCTTCATTAATTCAATGAATCAATAACAAAAAAAATAAATAAAATTAATATAAATCATGGACATTAAATCAACCGCCGCCGAAAGTCAGTGTGCTAGCAGTGAAAACAGCTATTCAAGCACAGAATTGTACACTCAGAAAGCATTTGAAAGTTGCATTTGCACATTGACTTTAAAGACAGTGAAAAATCTACATGACATGAATTACACAACAGATCTATAGGAAACAACAACAACAAAAAAGTGATGTTCAAATGCAAAGAAACCATAACATTTCACAGAAGGCCATATCCCACAGCATAATCTTCACGTGCGATCACGATCATCAGCAAATCAGCCAAATGTCATAACCTGACTGCTTGTCAAACTTACACAGCTAGAATTCCCCATACTGCTCCTCTCCCCACTTCGTAAAGCGTCACACAAAATAAGAACAATGTCACTCCCACTGTCGAATTTGACCGACTCAGTGATAACCGAAGAAAGTGAAGCAGAATCTGAGAGGCCAGGGGACCAGGCGCATAGTCCGGTACCTCCTCTTCAGCTGCACTGCTCTCTGCCTCAAGGACTTCCTGATCAACGTCAAGCTGACTTGCTGCACTGCGAGATCTGGACAAACAAAAGTCAACAACAACCAGAATGTCAAAGCCCATATGGATTATGTGTATTAACATTAATAACAAAGCAACAGGCTTTTTCATATGGGATGAATGACGTATGTGTGTGTGTGTTTTCTTTCTCAGTCTGTCTCAGCGGAATGCATACATGTCACTGAAAATAAAAACTTAACTCAGCTTTTATCTCTAGTTTTCGGGCCGACCATTTTTTCCCAGCTACCAGATGCAAAGTATTATTGAAAGCAAGCATTCTGGACCCTGGTTTGGCTCAGAAGAAAATAAAATTTCCACTAAATTAGTAAATAGTAAGTGTAAGTGTAAAGTTTGCACTTACCCCTTTTGATTTATTATCCCTGAAGACTTCAAATACTCGAAGACAGCTGACGCACTCAGATCCTGTCTGAAATAAAATGGAATTTATACGAGACTTATACAACTTGTACTGTACACATACACACATAATCCACCAAGGGCTTAAGAGATTACTCAGTAGCGATCGACACAATTGATCTCTCAGACGATTGATCTCTTAAATTTGTCAGTCCGCACAACATCATTCTGTTGATCACACAGCACAATTTATCACCCGATGATGAGCTTATAGTGTAGATCAAATGACTGCTCTGCGCAAGGTGACAAGCACAGTTTTCTTGTGGTGGTGCAGCGCAAATAGATGACTGGGCTGAACTCAGCAGCAGAAAATCACATACACCAGCAAGACCCCCCCCCCCCCATCCCCCTTCTCAATAAAACGGCATCTTTTTCAAAACAGTGGCTGAAGTAAAAGGCAATGGATCCTGGATTTGATCCCAAATGGGGTAAGAATTTGATCTAGGATTTTGCCTTCTTCAAATACTGTAGAGTCAAACTCATTTGCACACACGACTGTGGTGCTTACTAGACTCCCGAGTACATACAAGTACAACATTTATCATCAAGTGTACTCGTTAAAGATCCAGTCTCCATCATTCGTAAGAGAAGACAATTGTGCGCTGGTGGAATAAACACACCTAACTTACGGAAACCAACAGTGACAGAATCTTCAGCAAAGAGTAAAGTTGGTCACTAAAAATCGAAACACATTTTGCGCGAGCGAACATTGTAGACAACACAATAATTATTATCCATAATCGTACATTGTACTACAATGTAGGCAACACAATATTATCAATAGACTGCATTGAGCGATAGACAGATTGTTGTGCGATGGATAGATGGCAACGGAGGCAAGTGTGTGTGTCACGCGACCGATCGAATGATGCAAATCGTTGGTGCACACGGACACCCGTTTTCTCCCCGCGCATTTTCTCATGAAAGTCAGCCGTTCTACACCCTTTCCCATGCCTAATGATAGTACATAGATGAATTGTTTGTCGGGAAAACAAAATCAAGCGCCTTCAGCCAACTGGAAAGTTAGTGTGTTTCACTGAAAGTGAAACTGATTTTGATCTGAGAAGTAGGTCGTTGTAGTCAGGAAATGTCAAATACAGACAAGACTCAAGCATAGATCAAATGCACAACAGTACTCACCTTTTTAGTTTCCATGTCTGGGACGCAAGAATGCTGAAAGTTCCAGAAAATCGTCGATGAAAGCACCACAAATTCCACAAGCAGCGGTACGCGCGTATTAACCGCGAACCGGAAGTGACATAAACCAATAGCTCTTCAGAGTGACTTCCCCTTGAAACCTGCCAAAGGCAGAAACCGACACACACCACGGAGTGTGAAATCGCAAACACTCAAAGTTGGAAAAAGTTGAGTAGTGGGGGTTCAGTGAGATATTTATAGGGGGGGTATTTTTAGAGCATTTGCTACTCTTTCCAAGTATTGAAAAAAGTGGGTTTACCGATCGTGAACCCACTTTTTTTTTGTAAACCCACTTGTATTGAGTGTTTCCAGGTTCGTGAACCCACTTGTGCAGTTTTTCACGCGCGCACACACACACACACACACACACACACACACACACACACACACATATATATTGGGAATGGGGGCACTATGAATGGTGAGATACCCTTAGATCTGTTAGACGTTTCAGCGGTAGGATGGTAGGTCTCCCCCCCCCCCCACCTCCCATTGTGGCTTGTAGCCAATATAGGGCAAGGCGGACTTGTCCAATGGCATACAAAGCACACACCTCCTAGATATAGGGAGCGCTCTCAGCTTTACTTACTTCCCCTACTTTCAAATTGACCTGATTGAGCGCATGTTTTCGGCTTTAGTAACGCCTGTGTTCCTATTCTATATTAAATGTAATTACATGACATTACACCTAGGCAGTTGCTCCTTCTAAATTATTTAGTCTTTTTTCCGCTGAAACCTCTTGCAGAGCTTTCGGGCAGCAACGTCTGCTAGTACTGGAGACGCACCAGATTATTCTGGGGCAGCCTTTTAGTGCTAGTTGGACGCTGCAGCCCTCGTGGGTATCGCCGCATGCTCACCTGATGAGGGTCCCATTGACCCGAAACCATAGTCGTGAGCGGCTAAAATCACCAATTCATATGGCCTTGGTCGTACCGACCATTTCCTCCCGGTCGGAGGGGAATGGGGGCACTATGAATGGTGAGATACCCTTAGATCTGTTAGACGTTTCAGCGGTAGGATGGTAGGTCTCCCCCCCCCCCCCACCTCCCATTGTGGCTTGTAGCCAATATAGGGCAAGGCGGACTTGTCCAATGGCATACAAAGCACACACCTCCTAGATATAGGGAGCGCTCTCAGCTTTACTTACTTCCCCTACTTTCAAATTGACCTGATTGAGCGCATGTTTTCGGCTTTAGTAACGCCTGTGTTCCTATTCTATATTAAATGTAATTACATGACATTACACCTAGGCAGTTGCTCCTTCTAAATTATTTAGTCTTTTTCCGCTGAAACCTCTTGCAGAGCTTTAGGGTAGCAACGTCTGCTAGTACTGGAGACGCACCAGATTATTCTGGGGCAGCCTTTTAGTGCTAGTTGGACGCTGCAGCCCTCGTGGGTATCGCCGCATGCTCACCTGATGAGGGTCCTATATATATATATATATATATATATATATATATATATATATGAGAAAACAAAACAAAACTAAACAAAATCGCTGACAGAAAACAGTCCCCCCCCCCCCAAAAAAAAAAAAAAAAAACGTTATCCACTGCCACCACCACCAGCAACAGCAACAGGTGTTTTTTATTAGCCAATCAGAAACAGGTCAAACTTTGCTGCGGTTGAAATACACACACACACACACACACACACACACACACACACACACACACACACACACACACACACACACATTCATATCGGAAAACAAAACAAAACAAATCACAAACAGACAACAACAACAACAACAACAACAACAGGTGTCTTTTTTTATTAGCCAATCCGAAAACAGGTCAAACACACACACGCCGCCACTACCACCACCACCACCACCACCACCACCACTAGCAACAGTTTCAAAACTCAGCCCGGCGACTAATCACGTGTTCTCTGTGCGCAGCATGCAGATCACCTCAATTTTGAGCAGGATGTGTCGGGCTGAGTTCTGAACTGAGTAACAGCAACAACGACAAGCATGAGATTTGCTCTCTCTCTCTCTCTTGATTCCCGAGTTTGCCCATTTCGTGAACTGGACAGTTTTGTATGAAGCATGAAATATGCCATACGTAGACTTCTACATCGTGAATTAAACTTCCTACTTCCTGAAATAAAGCAACCTTTTAAATTCATTTCACATACTAAGCAATGTACGTGTTGCCTACTTCATAATTAAACAGGCAGAATCAGCCTATTTCACGAATAAGCCAGTTTCACAATCTAGGCACGACCATCTGTAGTACATGTAACTATACTCCCAATTTTGTCGTACATTATGGTCCCTTGTTCAGAGTATCGGTCAGACCGGGTGTCTTCTCTGTCTTTTCTTTGTCCTTTCCTGTTATCCCAGTTTCACGCCTCGAAGTTGGTTGGTTTTTTGCCCCCCTCCCTCCTTCGTACGTAAGCGCATGCAATTCTTATGCCCTGACCTTTCGCGAGGGTGCCAGACTCAGTTACTTGCGCCCGGAGTCATGAAATGATCATGGTTGTGTGTCAAAGATCTGGATATACACAGACTTCAACATAAGTCAAGGACCACCTTGACAGACAGGTCTAATTTTTAAGAATTCACAAAAAATAGAGATCAAGGAACCTTTCAATTGTTTTTTTTTTGTGTGTGTGTAAAAGTGTTAAAGGGTTAACAATGCATCCTGCAAAGCTTGCTGAAGCTAAAAAAAAAAAAAAAAAAAACAACCACCATGTGCTGCACGGACATCTTCCAGGAATTTTTAGCCAAATTTGCAAGTGGTCCTTGACTTATGTTGAAGTCTGTGTAAAATATATGTCGTGTCTATACATTGTAAACTTGCTTAAAGGGGCTAATGTTAGCAGTATTTGCACAGCATTCTGGGCTGTTCTTGTGGTATCGATAAGATCACACCCCTTGGACACACGGGCTGAGACAGCGTCTGTATTGCTGGCACTGAGCCAACAGAAGCGTACTCGATGACGCGGCGACCACACTGAGAATTCAGGTTGTGTAAGAACAGTCGTAGGATTTTGAATGTTCGTCCGCTCGTGTAAGTGTAAACGACATTGTATCGCATTAAGGGCTGTACTAATCATCAAGATAGAGTATTTCGAGTCTACAGGCTCACGAGCGAGCGAAACTGTTCCAGAACATTAGCTGACTTAGCAAAGATGGAATTTGCCCGTTTAATTCAAGAAATAGTCACTTTGCGTAGACAACACACACACACACACACACACACACACACACACACACACACACACACACACACACCACACACACACACACCAATTCGAATTTGCAGTCACATTTACTGTAGAAAAAGATTTTGGAAAATGTTCAGCAGGAGTTGAAAAATACTAAGAGAAATCTCTCTCTCTCTCTCTCTCTCTCTCTCGTACGCCCATCACAAAAAAACTGATAAGTAATTAACGTTTCTTTTATTCTTTGGTGTGTTTTTAGTTTCACTCATATCGAAAGCAATACTAAAAGGACAAAGCAGGAGTGAAAAGCAAGTGTCAAGATTAAAATGAAAATTGACACAAAAAAGGGATACAAGGTCTGAAACTATGGACAGACAGAAAAGGAAACGGTAATGACTGCGAAGTGGTCCTGAAGAAGGCGAAAGCCGAAACGTTGACCTGTGCCGTCCTTTGTGAAAGTTAAGTGGTTTCTACTTTTATTTATTTTATGGACAGACAGTCTCTAAGTCCCACAAAAAAAAATTCAATATTTCTCTGCAGAAGTAGAAAATTTCTGAAACGTATGACTCTGGTCTTCCTACTTTGTGTCTTCTGTAACGTGTATACGTCACAAATATTGTCTTTTTACTTCTCCCTACTACTCTTACTAACAAGTAAGAAATGTAAGGTTGGTTTGGTTTCGGGAGTTTACATGAGCAAGTACACGAGCGAAAACGAAAATGTTCACACTTGCTGAATATGCACAACATCGTTAATAGTATTAAAAAAATATACGTCAGTTTAAAAAAAAAAAGCGTTGATTTTGACTTTTTGAATAAGGGAGATCAGCACCGGAAGAGACTCTCTTTGACGTGATTGTCTTCTCTTGTTGTTGGATTTTCATCAGATGGCGCGGTTAGCGTCTAATTGTTTCCATTACTTCTTGTAGTCTGGCCGACAGAGAAAGACGATAACCTGTGGACGACAAGAAAAGGTTGATTAAGCCACGTGTGTGAGAAAGGGCGTCGGTCTCGAGTAATATGATCAACGTGTGATAGTTTTACACGAAGAAAACCTTGTCCGGTAGTTAATGATAATCATACAGTTGATTAAACCGCGTGAGTGAGAACTGACGCAGATCTCGAGTATTATGATCAAGGTGCGGTAGTTTTACAGGAGACAAACACTTTTCCAGTAGTTATCCATAATCATACATCAAGGACAACATGACCCAAGGCGTACTGTCTGTGTAGTAGGAAAAGTCTTATCACGTATTCATTAAGAATAATAATTATAGGAAACTCCATACACCCAACGTCGACCATGAAGGCTCATGCAGTGAATACTTAATGATGTAAAACTGATCTTCACTCGCAGACATAAAGTCTCTCTCTCTCTCTCTCTCTCTCTCTCTCTCTTCCCTCTTCCCCTTCCCCCCCCCCCCCCACCCGTAGCACCTTCCACCATCATTTTCCAAAGCAGAGGGGGAGGAAGTCGGGGTACCTGGAGAGACCCCCCCCCCCCCCCAACGGTCGGCCCGAATGAACTTTGCCACGTACGAGAAAGAAAAATTCTTCGCCCCGAGTGGGACTCGAACCTGACCTCTCGCATTGGTGACTAAAGTCTTAACCACTAGACCGGGGAGCCGGGATAGCCGAATGGTAGAGCGTTGACTCTCAATGCTCGGGTCGTGAGTTCGAATCCCGGCTAGGGCCAAATACTTGTGTTGGCCTTTTTCTCGTTGCCCCGTCTTTGAAATCACCCTTACGTGGTGGAAAAAAACGTTAAACTAACAAAACACACACCCCTTAACCACTAGACCACATACCGCCCTAAGCGTAAGCCCCAAATGAAAGCCTGGTTTACCTCGTCAATGAAACCAGTGAAGTCCTCGCAGCCGCCTCCACTGCCGATAATCAGTCCTCGCTTACGGGACTGCAGCACGCCCTTGGCTGGCTCCGAGTTCCACTCGGCGTTCACGTAACCGGTGAGTGTGTCGTCATCAAGACGGTACAGGACGTCCTGCCAGCCCTCACCCTGACAACGAGGACACAGAGAGGATGGTTCGTGAGTTATTGCTATGATGGTTGGTTTGATTGGTGCTACTTCTGAATCAGTAGTCGGTGGGTGTTTTTGGGTTTGATTTTTTTTTTTAAAGGCTTATAATGTCTTTTTGCTCTTTGCGAATGATGGATGTATCAATGACAGGCAGGCACACACACACACACACACACACACACACACACACACACACACACACACACACACACACACACACACACAAATCCCAAATATCCATCCTGTCGTGGACTTCGTCACGTGACCTACTGGCATCCAATCCAATTCTTTTTTAACTGGACCATAAGCTGTTGTTTGTTTGTCTGTTTGTGTTTGTTTGTTTGTTTGTGTATTTGTCTGCTTGTTTGTTTGTTTGTTTGTTTGTTTGTTTGTTTGTTTGTTTGTTTGTATGTTTGTTTGTGTTAGTCTGAGTAATGGGCCTGTGTGTGTGTGTCGTCTTACATGTGATATGGTTTTTGTCTAATAACCCTACAAGTTAGTTTTGAAGAGCAATAGCAAAATCTAAGGACATCTCCCTGGTAAACTCGTACAGAACATACTGTCTGCATGCGAAGCTTCAGAATACTCACATCATGGTAGCCAAAGGGCACGGTGAAGTTAGCCGGGAGAGCGCTGTTCTGGGTCTCGCCGTAGAAATCCACGCCATCGGGACCCACGCACACGGCGAGAGAGGGCGCCACCTGACAGTCGCCGTTGGAAACGAGAGCGTGGCGTGCAGCACGTGCCAAAGCCTTGTAACGGACCTGCACGTAAACGGTGCGGCCGAACCAGGTGTTGGAAAAGCGGTTGACGATCAGGCGGCTCTCTCCGTTGAAGAAGGCTTTTCCATCCTGCACGATCACGCCCTCGTTCTTGACCTCGATCTGGCGGCCGGATTGATCCTTGTCGTTATCGGTGAAAGGGAGGTAGAGCTCTGGGCGGCATTCTGAAGACAAGAGGTGGTATGGTGTAAGTCGTGTTATGTGTACAGTATAGTCAGACCTGCCCAGGCGGTCACCTGGATAAGACGAATGGTCGTATAAGGAGGATACCCAAAGGTATGGGTATCCTCAAACCCACTTTCCCTGTGTTATCCGAGGGTGGATATATTTACTCGATTTGTGGACAACGGAAGTGACTGAAACAAGGATCTGTACAAATTTTTCCATTTTTATCTCCACTACCTCAAGCCTTTGCTAAAACATGTTCAGCATGTCTTGTTAAAAAATAAAATAAAAAAAATTAAAAAACTTCACTTATCGTCCAACAACAAAAAACCCAAACATACGGCAAATACAATAGTATCCCAGATTTAAAAAAAAAAAAAAGACGCAGAAAGGGAGACCACCTTGAAGTGTGACATCTCTCCTGTATGTTCTTGTGCGGCGTTAAGACCTAAATAACTAACTAGCTAACTAACTAACTCCTGTATGTTCTATGTACGTCTGTTCTAATGTCAGTGTTAGTCTTCAGACTCGCCACTTCTCCAGCTCGACCTTCAGATACTGACGACAAAACGAGAGATTGCTGCAGACTCTTACCTTGTTCCTGGTCATCGTGAAGAGGGACGTTACAGCCGCATGGAGGTCCGACAGAGAAGCCGAGTGTTGGTGGGCAGGGCATTCGCGTCCACGTGTTGGGGCCAGTCTTCACCTCATACTTGGTCTTGTCGCCAGGCACCGCACGCATCCCGTTGGGGCACTCGAACGCTGCAAACATACGCAAAGTAACTGGTTATAGAATTTGTTTTAACTGATTCGGACCAGTTCCTGCTTTTTGAGGCAATGACGGTGACGTTTCGTGTGTCCGTACTAAGATGGGTGAGGAAGGGGAAGCAATGAGAGGAAGACTAATTGGTCTTCAGCACCCCCCCCCCCCCACCCCCGCCGCCTCCACCTCTCCACTCACACCCCACTCCCGGCAACTACAAACATTCACCACTCTAGTATTACTCTCGTCTTTTACAAGTAAGCAGATTTATTTTGTGCATTGGATGATGTACAGAAAAACAGTTTGAGCATAAACAAGATGTACTTATGATACGCTCAATAAATATCTCAATTAAAGCAACCTTTGCAACGGCGATTCGCAAATTACGAGAGAGAGAGAGAGGGGGGGGGGGGGCGGTCTCAGCTGGTCAGTGAGCATTTTCTTATCAACGGCGGTCAACTGCTACAGTCGATCTTATTTATTTATGTATTTATTTATGTGGCTAAGGAAAACGTGCCGAAAGTGTGATGAACTCTAGAACTGTGTTAAAAATATGTACGTTAACTGAAAATGAAAGGTCTGTGTTGCCATGGAGAAGTAGATCTGTATGTTATACTTTACAAGTATTTCTGTTGGCCTTTTTTTTTTTTTTTTTTTTTTGGAACGAGGGGACACCATGACCGAAAGTAAAACAGATACAACAACAACAACAACAAAAACGTTCAAGAATGGTTTCCATGACAATTTGAACTTACATGTAGGGGTATAGGAGCTGAGACAGGACTCGACACATCCGGGCTGGTAGTGGCAGCGGTGGGTGACGGGGTTGTAGGCGTAGCCTTTGGCGCAGCACTTGGCGATGGCGGTGCCAGAGGAGCAGTCCCAGTAACCCCGGCAAGACGCACCTGACCTCTTGGTCTTCTTGTACGCATAGCCACGGCAGATGTCTGTACAGGAACAGAACGGGAATGTTCGATAACTATTAGCTACGGTGTAAATTTCAGCTGGAGTGAAGTAATGTGTGCATTAACATAGGCGCTTTATCCAAAAATATTTGGCTCAAAGCGCCGCGAGCTAAACCCAATACGCACGCTCATGTGAATCACGCGCATTCCCTCAGACACTGGACATGATCACATAACAATCGCGTGTTGAGAAGGGCCAGCTCAGCAATTTAAGCCTCGGAATCTTAGAACTGCATTTATTCTCGAATTTTGTGGGCGGAACATTTCCAGAGGGGAGGAAGCCGGTGTAGGATCCGGTCCGGTCCCCCCTCTGAAGTAGTCCCCCGGGGGACCAATTCGTGGCAAAAACTGCTCTATAATGGTCCCCCCTTAGACATCCAGCCTCGTTTTCGACTGGTCCCCCTGGGCGATTTTGGTCCCCCCTCGCATCCAAAATAGGCCCCCTCTCGAAGTGGTCCCCCTCTTTTCTAACCAATGTAGTCAGTATTTATTTTTAACTTTATTGTTATAGTGTGTGTCAACTCAGTAGAAAACGTGACTCTGGATCTCTCTCACTCTCTCTCTCTCTCTCTCTCTCTCTCTCTCGCCCCCCACACTTTCTCTCCTCCCCCCATCTCTCAAACACACACACACACACACATTATGCACGCACTCACGCACGCGTGCACACTCACTCACGCACGCACGCACGCAAACACACACACACACACACACACACACACACACACACACACACACACACACACACACACACACACACACACCCCTCTTTCGTTATATGTATAATTATTTTCATTTTTGTACAGAGATGTTATTCAAGATGATCTTGAACTGGGTCAAGGTTACAGTGTCAAATCTAAACTTTTAAAAGTGATTTAACTTCGTAGATTTGCCGTTCTATGTAGCCTATACTTTTGTTTTTTATTTTCTCTTTTTTTTTTGTGGGATGAGAAAACGGTCGCCACTAAAAAACAAAAGTATAGGCTACATAGAACGGCAAATCTACGAAGTTAAATCACTTTTAAAAGTTTAGATTTGTTTTCTCTTTTTTTTTTTTTTTTGTGGGATGAGAAAACGGTCGCCACGCTTCTTGACACGTCACGTGACTCGTGTCAAACATCGCCACGCTTCTTGACACGTCACGTGACTCGTGTCAAACATGCCTATAATTATAAGTACACGACAATTCATTCCGTCAACCAGTCTTCGTTTTTCATTGACTATCATCATGGACGACACTCTGTATGACACGTGTTGAACTATTTGAAAAATGGCACTTACCCTCTGACCGCGAAAGGGGAAAACCGTGATGTGACTAAAGTTAAAAAGAGACAGTTGAGAAAGACTGCTGCAAAATACACAATTCGAGAGGATGTGCTCTACCACGACGGAATCCTCGTGGCAAAGAGGAACCAGGTTCCAGAGATATTGCAAGAGTTTCATGACAACTATGTGAGCGGAGGACATTTGGGGATGAACAAGACTTATAAGAAGGTGAGCACCCGTTTTTGTACTCCCAGTTTTAACAGGCTTTAGAATGGGAACGAGGTTTTGTGTGTTTCTGGTATGTCTGGTATAACCAACACATCGGATATAGCGGCCACTTTTGTCCTGGTGGACGTTATATCCGATGACTCCGTATATAACGTAAATTTTCCGGTATAGCCGATGTCTTCGGTATATAACGGACATTTTCCGGATTGAAGACATTTCCTTTGCTGGCTCTCTCTCTCTCTCTCTCTCTCTCACTCACCCCCCCCCCCCCCCCCCCCCCCCCCCCCCCCCCCCCCCCCCCACACACACACACACTGTTATCTACCAGTTATCTTTAAGACATAGTATTTATAAATATTTCATTACTCTTTTTTCTCTCTAGGTCTTGGAGCGTTACTTCTGGCATGGAATGAAACAGGAGGTTGAAGACTACTGCAGATCATGCTGTGTGTGCCAGAACATGAACGCTTGCAGAAAGAAGCCAGCAGCACCGCTTCACCCCATCCCAGTGCCCAAAAAGAAGTGGAGCCTCGTTGGAATGGACATCATAGGACCTTTGCAGGTCACTGACAGAGGTAACCAGTACATTGTTGCCCTCACAGACCACTTTACAAAGTTTCCCGTTGCCAAGGCCATCCCGTGCAAGAGTTCAGAGGAAGTTGCCAGATTCATGTACGAAACCATCTGCATCTTTGGCGCGTTTGATTCCCTCATAACTGACCAAGGCCGTGAGTTCATTAACTTTGCGCTTGATATTCTCACCGACCGTTTCAATATCAACCATCGCATTTCTTCGGCCTACCACCCTGAGACGAACGGCCAACGGGAGAGGGACAATAGGACACTCAAAGACACTTTGGTAAAGATCACAGACAATGATGATTGGGATGAACTCTTGCCAGCAGCCCTGTTCGCCTACCGAACATCCGTTCACAAGTCTACACAGTTTTCACCCTTTTTGGCATTGTATGGTGAGCAGGCAAAACTACCATTTGACGTCACTGGTGATGCCAACGAGCAAGATCTGAACGAAGAAATCATGGACACTATGAAGGGGATTCACGAGGAAGTCAAGAACAAAATTGGTGAAAACATTTCAAGGGCGCAGAAGAAGCAGAAAGAGTACTATGACAGCAGGCGTGCATATGACCACGGGTTCCGCATCGGAGACAAAGTCTTAATCATCAATGCTGCACGAGTACACAGAATGGGAGGCAAGATGGCACCAAGATTCGTCGGGCCATATGAGGTCATAAGTGTGTTGCCGAAGGGTCGACTTCAACTGAAGAACACTAAAAGTGGGAAAATACTGAAGAATCTCTACAATATCAGCAACGTCAAATTGTTCCATGATCGTACACAGGACAACGCTGACCACTCCATCCCATGCTCCACAGGCTGACCCCTCCTATCATCCACAGGCTGACCCCTCCCATGCTCCACAGGCTGACCCCTCCTATCATCCACAGGCTGACCCCTCCCATGCTCCACAGGCTGACCCCTCCTATCATCCACAGGCTGACCCCTCCCATACTCCACAGGCTGACCCCTCCCATGCTCCACAGGCTGACCCCTCCTATCATCCACAGGCTGACCCCTCCTATCATCCACAGGCTGACCCCTCCCATGCTCCACAGGCTGACCCCTCCTATCATCCACAGGCTGACCCCTCCCATACTCCACAGGCTGACCCCTCCCATGCTCCACAGGCTGACCCCTCCTATCATCCACAGGCTGACCCCTCCTATCATCCACAGGCTGACCCCTCCCATGCTCCACAGGCTGACCCCTCCTATCATCCACAGGCTGACCCCTCTTGCCAGCCGCCATTGAGAATGAAGTTCCACCCCGTTGATGGTGCCTGGCAAAAGGATCGGGCCTCCAGTTTGAATTTCCCCAGACTTTTCAGGCGGCACCCCTCAAGGGAAAGTGTTGAAGTTGACATTACGGCTACACCTCTCGATAGCGTTAGCGTAAAAGGAGATGGGAATTGTTTTTTCCGGTCTGTGAGCTTTGTTGTTTTGGGGACTGAGTCGAAATATAAGGAATTCCGAAATATCATTTGCGATTGGATTGAAAAGAATGACAAACGCTTCTACGGAACGAGCGCACGTGAAAATTACGTCGCGACATCAAACATGAGAAACGACCGTACTTGGGCCACCGAGGTTGAGATATTTGCTGCAGCCACCCTCTTGGACACGCCCGTGTATGTGTTCACAAGAGAGGCTCCAGGCCGACAACCTAGGTGGCTGAAATACGGGCCAGTTTGGCAATCGGCCCCATTGAAACAGACAGAGCAATTTATATAATGAATCTTGGACATCACTTTGCTCCTGTTTTTTGTGTCACTCCTTAGACCAGAACTGTTAGTCTTCTGCTGTTTTTGTTGTTTCAAGCGTCATGATTTGAGACACTGGTACTCAGTCTTGACTGTCTACTTGAAGTACGCTGAAAGCCAAAGGTGGCAACTAGTTTTCATGTCATGGACACTTACTTAATTTTGAAGAAATATTTTTCTATGGCGTTGTATAGAAAATATTAGATACTTGGTCTTTGATGTTATTCTCTAAATGCTATTTCCAGTTTAAAAAAATTGACAGGAAATGTGGACTTTCATGCATTCGATGACGTTTCATGCAAAGACAGTACGGTAGAAAGTTTGTTTTGTACTTTGCTATTGTTATTATTTTGCTCATTTCAGGACAAGATGTGCGATTAAACAATTTATTAATTTACATTTATGTTGCGTTATAAAGTGCACAGCGCTCTGGTTAACAATTTCTGTTGCAACTCTTTGCTATTCATTAACTGTTTCTTGTTTCATTTCTTGTTTCTTTGACACAGTTTGACTGGACATACCTTTTGAAATAAAGTTTTTCTTGTCAAAGAACGTAAATGTCTATTTCAGGTTTTGCTAGAGAGAGAGAGATAGAGAGTGGGGGGGGGGAGAGAGAGAGAGAGAGAGAGAGAGAATATTGATTGACTTATTTATTTATTGTTTGAAATTCTAGTAATAATGTTTAGTATTCGGTACAACCATCTCATAAACAAAAACAAAAAAAAAAGAACCAATGCAAAAAAAACAACTGAAAGAAACAAGAACCAACAACCAAACAAATATATCTCACACACACAAAAATAACAACAAGCACATAAATCGGGAAAAAAAAAGAAAAAAAATGTTCCTATGGCCCTGTGCTTTTGGGGACAATAAAGTTTTGTAACAATAAAGTTAAAAATAAATACTGACATAGCTCTACATTGATTAGAAAAGAGGGGGACCAGTTCGAGAGGGGGCCTATTTTGGATTGCGAGGGGGGACCAAAATCGCCCAGGGGGACCAGTCGAAAACGAGGCTGGATGTCTAAGGGGGGGGACCATTATAGAGCAGTTTTTGCCACGAATTGGTCCCCCGGGGGACTACTTCAGAGGGGGGACCGGACCGGATGCTACACCGGAGTACCCGGAGAGAAACCCCCGACCGTCGGCCCGGAACGAACGGTGCCACGTACGAGAAAGAAAATAATAATAATAATAATAATGAGTATTGCATAGGCGCTTCACCCAATTTCATGAATCGGCTCAAAGCGCCGCGAACTGAAAACAACACGCACGCTCACGTGAATCAGACACATTCTCTCACACACTGGACATAAACACATTACAGTCACGTGGTGCAAAGGGTCAGCTCAGCTATTTAAGTTTCGGAATTTAGAATTGCATTTATTTTTCAAATTTGGTGGGCTGAACATTTTCAAAGCAGAGGGGGAGGAAGCCGGAGTACCCGGAGAGAACCCCCGACGATCGGCCCGAATCGGTGCCACATACGAGAAGGAAAACTTCTTTGCCCCGAGTGGGACTCGAACCCTGACCTGTAGCACTGGTGACAAGTCTCTTAACCACTAGACCACCGACCTCTCGCTCTGGTGACGAGGACTTAACCACTAGACAACCCCACCGCCCCAACTTACCGTCGACGCACTGCACGTTGGTTCTGTAGTCGCAGGAAAGTTTCTTCTGGTTCCAGTAGAGACCGTGAGGACAGGCCTGCACTCCGGCCACGACGGGGTGACCGTCACTGCTCAGACGACACTGCACGAACAGGGTACAGTCGCTGGGGTGGGGGTTGTAGCCGACCCCGTGGACGAAATCGCATCCGTCGCACATGTCTGGGGAGGAAAACAGACGATGATGATAACAATAATAATGATGATAATGAGTATTGTATAGGCGCTTTACCCAATTCCGTGAATCGGTTCAAAGGGCCGCGAACTGAACCCAACACGCACGCTCACGTGAATCACACGCATTCTCTCACACACTGGACATAAACACGTTACAATCACGCGGTGCGAAGGGTCAGCTCAGCTTCTGAAATTTCGGAATATAGAATTGCATTTATTTTTCAAATTTGGTGGGCTGAACATTTCCGGAGGAAGCCGGAGTACCCGGAGAGAACCCCCGACGATCGGCCCGAATGAACGGCGACACATACGAGAAGGAAAAATTCTTTGCCCCGAGTGGGACTCGAACCCCTGACCTCTCTCGCATTGGTGACAAGTCTCTTAACCACTAGACCACCGACCGCGACGATGTGCAATTCAAATCCAGTACAGTCAGATGGCCGCGTATAATGCGCAGTGGAGGTTGCTCGATGAGAAAATTTTATGCCCGTTGCGCTCAGAAAATACTACAGCAGAGAAAACGGAAGAAGAAAGGCTGCTGTGTCTTGCACACTCCTACGAAAGAGATTGGGGCTTTTAAAGCTCCTCTGAATGACTGCATGTCACTTCAGATCAGAGCTCAGCTTGTAAAAACTCAGCAATTTCGAACCTGGTCACATACAAATAACTGCGAAGAACATTGTCTCAATGTAAAACTGTCTGTGGTAAAAAAAAAATGTAATGTTTTCATTTCATTTGCAGTAGAAAGATTACGAAAATGTGAGAAAATGGAAATTTCTTACTAGGCACGGCAGGTGTAGGGGCGTGGGTGGTGGTGGTGGTGGTGGCGGCCGTGGTCGTCGTCGTGTCGTCCTCTTCGCTGCTGTCTTCCGGTGCCAGAGTCCTCGTCACCGTGGGAACAGTCGTCGTCACATCATCGTCGTCATCATCTTCATCGTCATCGACAACGGGCGCTGTGGTATAGTAATAAGTGGCAGCAGTGGTTTCGTCGCTGTCAACAGATTGCACGGACTCAGTGGTAGTAGGGGTAGTAGCGGCGACTGTAGTGGTTTCATCATCATCTTCATCATCATCATCCTCGTTGGCGTAATAGGTTTCTGGAGTTGTTGTGGTGCTGACACTGGCTACAGTAGTTTCATCATCTTCATCATCATCATCATCATCATCAGCGGTGGTCGTAGTGATGGGAACAGTGGTGGTGTTATCGTTTTCGTCATCGTTATCTTGCTGTCCGTAGATGGCGTCCACGAGGGTGTCGACGACTTCCTGGAGCTGTTCTCCTGCCTCGGCCGCTTGCTCCTGCGCCTGCTCCTGCTGCTCCTGCGTGGGGACCTGGACGGTGCCCGAGTTCACGTAGCTGCCGAGCTGATTCAGCAGACCGTTCAGATACTGGTCGGCAGTCTCCTGCTGCTGCTCTATCACCTCCTCTACGATCTCCTCAACCTGCGGAAGGAAAGGTGATGCGTGTTCTCAGGATACAATATTATGTTACGATGGCGTCCTTGCAGGAGTAGTACCACAAACAGACTGTGGGGTCAAGTGTAGTGTTGATTTGATGGACCATGTCTGGTGAGTGTGCTAGTTTGTTGTGACTTTCGTTGTCGTGAAAAAGCGTGATTTTCCTGATTTTTGTACTTGTAGGGCAGGGTGCATGCCAGGGGCTGCAACAGGAGGCAAGCTGCCAGTGAAGCTAGGACTTTTTGCTAGACCTTTTTTTCTGGTTGCACCATTTTTTGATATCACCCAAACGAGGTGGAAAAGTGGCGTGAAACCCTAAAACACTCACCCCCCCCCCCCCCCCCCCCTGCTTTTTTCTATTTTGTTTTTTTCAACTATTACCTAAGTTCGTACAATAGCATATAACATTATGAGACATACAACATTATGAGTAGCTTTCCTAGTAGTCTTCTCGGGGAGCCGGGATGGCCGAATGGTAGAGTGTTGGATTTGCAATGTTCGGGTCGTGAGTTCGAATCCCAGCTGGGGCCAAATATTTGTGCTGGCCTTTTCATCGTTTGCCCCGTTTTTGCACCCGTATGTGGTGGAAAAGGACGTTACACCCCTAAACACCCACCTATCCACCCCTAGTAGTCTTCTCCTCATCTGGGGTGGGGGAGCCGGGGTGGTCGAATGGTAGAGTGTTGGACTTCTAATGCTCGGGTCGTGAGTTCGATCCCCGCTGGGGCCAAATATTTGTGCTGGCTTTTTCATCGTTGCCCCGTCTTTGATATCACCCTATGTGGTGGAAAAGGACGTTAAACCCCCAAACACCCACCCACCCCCACCCCTCATCTGGGGTGATATTATGCTCGCGGTACTTGCAGCCAGTACACTGCTGCTACCGTTGTATTTCTTTACCTGTTCTGGGCTGAGAGTAGTGGTGAAGAACATAGAAGCCCCCGTGGGCTCTGTCTGTTGGACGTCGTCGTTGGAGTCTGGATTAACGGTGCCCAAGGTCTGGGGATCGTAGTACGTGTAGGTCAGAGCCGGCGTGGCAGCAAAAGCTGCCAGCAGCAAAGATACTGCCAGGAGGGACTGGGACGTTCTCATGTTGACTTTGTTCAGCTTTTCTGTAATTAGATGATTAAACAAAGACCCTTTAGAACGGACAAAATAGTTGTAAAATGAAATCGAAGAGGTGTAAAATTGTGAATTTGAGAGAGAAAAAAAAAGGAAAAACATTTTCAAAAATCAGTACAAAGGTTTTTTATATAAACAAAATTAGCTGACTCGGTTTTGTGTTTTATTGGTGGTGGTGGTGTGTTTTTCTTTTTGTTGTTGTTGTTGTTGTTGTTGTTAACATTATCTTCTCATTTCGCTTTTTCTCCCTTCCTTTCTATTTTTCAATCTTCCTTATTCTTACTCTACTTTTTTCTTTCCCTTTCTTGTAGTATGTTCGCAACTTCGGCATATGTATTTTCCAGGTTGTAACATCGCTGAACAATGCACCATATCAATGTTTATGCTCTTAATATTTATTTTCTCGATGTTTATGTCCTCAGTGTTTATGTTCTTAATGGTTATGTCCGCAAAGTTTGATGTTATTGTTATGAGGGTGATGTTTATGACGTGTGTGTGAGAAATGTGTAATGAGGGCGTTGTTGGTAATAATAATTATATTTACACATTGACATATCCGCCCGTGGGGATGTAATATTTTTTGGTATCATGGCTTTAAAAGCCCCCTGGGCTCAAAGCCGGAAATAAAATCTTTCTTGACAAATCTTTCTTCTTCCTCTTTTTCTTCTTCTTCTTTCCAGTCGTGTGTCGGAACACTGCGACATTAATATTCCCATTAATGTGACTGATGAATGTCGTGTGAAGTGTGTGCGTACCTACGCGACTCGGTCGTGATAAAGTTTTTACCTGAGTAGATCTGATTGATCGGCAGGTGTCAGAGGGAAGGGTTGGGATTGTTTGAAGCAGGCCGTCAGCAGGAATGTTTAATCGAGAGTATTAGAGATGGGAAGCATGCAGCGCGCTGCAGTGGGTTATTTTATTACTGGTGTTAGTTTTCCCATCTACTTCTCATTTGCCAAAAGTGCAGGAAGTTAGAACGGCCGCTGACAGTCAGTACTGCGTACTGTTACCCACAGAGACTAAAAAGTAATAACTTTTCTCTCATACTTCTTACTCATACTAGACTGCAGTAATTGTTACCACAAGGACACGTGCCCGACTCATTAGTATAAATTCCCGCAATATATTTATTTTCTGATTGACATCATCCGTATCATGATAATTCTATTACACAGAGACCAGAAGTTAGTTTGGATCAGTTAACAAACAAGGAAAGAAAGAACCGAAATATAAACACATAGGCCACCACTACCAAGAATATGCCAAATTTACAAACAAAAGTAATAGAAATAGAAATTAAAAATTATAAGAAAGTACATGAAAAAAAGAGCACCGCGAAACAGAAAAGAAACAGACAAACAAACAAACAAATACCAGTAAACAATAAAACCTGTAATATAAAGATAGCAAAGAACAAACAAACAAACAAACAAAAAGCAGTAAACAACAAAAACTGTAATATGAATATATCAAAGAAGGCAGACTCTCTTGTTTACTCACCTTGTCACTGAATGGGTAGTAGCAGATAGTTCACTTCTATTACTCTTCAGCGTTGATCACTAGTTCCGAATATCCTTTTATCTTATTGTTTTGTCTGTTGTTGAATTTCCTCTTGCTCTGGTGCCAAATGTCCTGATCTGTGGTAAAAAGACAAAAGGGCTTTCTGTTCTTGGCGCCCTTTTGGGGTTCTGTTGGTGAGATTGTGGTCGGCATTGTATTATATACTTTTCCCCTCTTCCACTCCCACGCCGGTAGGTGTTCAAGCATGCGTAACGGTGGCGTCACTAGAGCGTGGAGCTACGTCACGGATCGTCAGGTGCACGGCTGCGGTGTGTGTGTGGAGGTCGGGAGATACATCCGTGTGTCTATTTAAAAAAATATGCATGGGTCGGGTTGTCAGTTTCACCTTACAAAAATAATTTACAATGTCTGACTCACTGTGCTAGAGAGTAGACGGGCCGTTTAAAGGTGACTTCGGCTGAGATTTGGGCATGATGATAGTTTTAAGGAATTTTGCATTAATCGGGCCCTACGGCATGCAGAAGAGGCTCTCTCTCTCTCTCTCTCTCTCTCTCTCTCTCTCTCTCTCTCTCTCTTTCTCTCTCACACACACACACACACACACACACACACACACACACACACACACACACACACACACACACACACACACACCGTGACTAACTATAAACGACTGCCACGCAAAAACTAATACCAAAAAAAAAAATTACCCATCTAACTTGCTGACTACCTAATTAACGTACTAACCAAGTCACATTTTAACTAAATAACCAGCTACCTTACCAACCAACTAATTCACTCACTCACTCACTCACTCATATTCACTAGCTAGCTTAACTACCTACAAATCAACAAACAACTTATTGACACCTCAGCCGGGACAACCAGACACACGCTATCCCCGACCCATCGCCTAGTGCACCTTTAAACGTCCCCATGAAATATGCCACCTCCAAGCTAATTAATTATGCCAAGCTAGCCCTGGATGGTGGAGAGAGGTGGGCTGTCCTCACTACTGGTAGGAGTGTGAGCCCCCATGGCCAAGTCTCGCGTACTTTACTGTACACTACAGCAGGATCCGGTACGTGCAAGGAACACGGCAGAGCTATCCTTCACGCTGTAGAGGTGACAGGAGGACATCCATATTGGGGTGTAGTGTTTTGTCTGCCGGTGTCGTCGGGATGCGGCGTGTTGTGGGTGGGCGAGGGACTGCATCTTGCTCGCTTATTTTTTACCGTCATTCAGAAAAGGGCCTAAGTTACTATCAAAGCCATGTTGCTAAGGATCTTTTTTCCGGATAACATTAAAAAAAAAAAAACTAGCTAGATGACGGTAGATTTGAGGTCATGAACCTTACCTGTCACGCCTTCGTATATGATAGGTGGGTGTTGTTTAAAAAAAAAAAGAAAAAAAAAAAGGGTTCGTCCATTATTGCTACCTCGAAGCCATGACACAATCTGTTTATCATCGAAAAAGAGATTAACTGACACTGAATTATGGCGGGGCTCAATGCTTTTAGCGAAAACCACACCTGATGTTTTGTTTACCAGTTACGTTTTCTCCCCCACAGCTCCCAATCCTTCGACCTACCCTGTTAGCGAAGACGCAAGCAGAAACTTCTGTTACGCAAACGAGCAAGAGATAACCGGCAAACAAATAAACAATGCAAGCTACCAATTGCTAGGGTGGGTAGGTGGGGGTTTGGGGGTTTAACGTCCTTTTCCACCACACACGGGTGATATCAAAGACGGGGCAACGATGAAAAAGCCAGCACAAAAATTTGGCCCCAGCCGGGATACGAACTCACGACCACCAGTTGCTAGGATGTATTGGTGAAAAGCAAAACCAACGAGTACCCGTCCTCAACTGCTCCTTTGTTTGTTTGTTTGTTTGTTTGTTTGTTTGTTTGTTTGTTTGTTTGTTTGTTTGTTTTGGTGAAGAAAGGTGTTGTAGTGTGTAGTTTTGCATGCCAGTAGTGCACTCCCGACTCTCCCCTCCCCCTTCCCCATGAAAAAAAAAGAAGAAAGAAAACGAGTTCGTTGGTGCGCTGGGGTTTAACGTCCCCCTTCCACAAGATAAGGGTGACATATAAGGCGACCAAAACAAACAGCTGACAAACATCAACTTTAATTCAATTCAATTCAACTCAACTCAATTCAGTTCAGTTCAGTTAATAATACTAATAAGAATATAACATTCTTATATAGCGCAGTATCCCCAGGAAGTGAGCTCAACGCGCTTTACAATTTCTGACTAAAACTAATAAAATCGATAACTCATACTGTCATCACACACACACACACACACACACACACACACCCTGCCATTCCACCAGCAACAGGGCTCAGGATGGGTCAAGAACTGTTGAGAAACTAGTTATAGGATAGTCTGGGTGGGTGGGTGGGTGTTTGGGGGTTTAACGTCCTTTTCCACCACATAGGGTGATATCAAAGACGGGACAACGACGAAAAAGCCAGCACAAATATTTGGCCCCAGCCGGGATCGAACTCACGACCCGAGCATTAGAAGTCCAACGCTCTACCATTCGACCACCCTGGCTCCCCTTATAGGATAGTCTGAACAAGAAGGTTTTGAGTTTGGCTTTAAAATCAAGTAAGTCAGAAGCATTTTGAATGCACTGGGGAAGAGAATTCCAAACTACAGGGGCTTGATACTGAAAGAACGCCGGTTGTCCAAAGGCTTTAGTGTAGGTCTTAGGTACGACAAGAAGGCGTTCGGAGCTAGAGCGAAGGGGCCTGGATGGTTGATAGACAGTTAGTAATGAGGACAGGTAGGCAGGCAGTGTGCCATCAAAAAGACGAAAAGCTAGTGTAGCAAGTTTGTACTCAATCCTGGCCTTGATGGGAAGCCAGTGTAGCTGAGACAGGAGTGATAAGACATGATCTTTCTTTGACCTCTGAAAGATGACCCTTGCAGCATTATTCAAAATTCTCTGAAGTCGGGTCAACTCTTCGGCAGGCAAGGCAGCCAGTAAAGAATTACAATAATCTATTCGACTCAGAATGAGCGATGTAACAAGCTGAGTGGTGGCAGACTGGGTCAGGAAACCTCTCACAGAGCTAATTTTGCGCAACTGGAAGTTGGCTGCTTTACAGATGCTGGTGATATTATCATGCATGGAGAGCGTGGAATCAAAGTAGACACCCAAGTTGCGTACACAGTTTTTGAAGGTGACGTCAGTGTCACCGACTGTCAGACAGTTAGCGGTGATCTGCGAAAGACAGTGACGAGAGCCAACACACAAGACCTCGGTCTTGCCGTCATTTAACCTGAGCTTATTGTTCAACATCCAGTGCTTGACAGATGATACGCATAGTTCTAAGTCTTTTAGCAAAAATGGAAAGACAGATGGTTTTGAATCTTTAAGCAGCTGCGTGTCATCAGCGTATTAATTTTATGAGAACAGCAATCATGCTGATTCAAAACAACAGTTCAGTTCAGTTCAGTTCAGTTCAAATCAGTTCAAATCAGTTCAGTTCCATTCTATTCAGTTCTGTTCAGTTCAGTTCTATTCAGTTCAGTTCAGTTCAGTTCAGTTCAGTTCAGTTCAGTTCAAATCAGTTCAGTTCAATTCTATTCAGTTCAGTTCAGTTCCACTCAGTTCAGTTCAGTTCAACTCTATTCAGTTCAGTTCAGTTCAGTTCAGTTCAGTTCAAATCAGTTCAGTTCAATTCTATTCAGTTCAGTTCAGTTCAGTTCAATTCAATTCAATTCAGTTCAGTTCAGTTCCACTCAGTTCAGTTCAATTCAATTCAGTTCAGTTCAGTTCTATTCAGTTCAGTTCAGTTCAGTTCTATTCAGTTCAGTTCAGTTCAGTTCAGTTCAATTCTATTCAGTTCAGTTCAGTTCAGTTCAGTTCAGTTCTATTCAGTTCAGTTTAGTTCAGTTCAGTTCAGTTCAGTTCAGTTCAGTTCAGTTCAATTCAATTTTTTTGTGGATTTGAAGGCATGCCTTATCATATGGGCGCGGACAATAATGTTATAACGTCTGTCGTGTTTCCAGTCATGATTTCCGCCCACCGATACGAGTCACATGGTGATTACAATAATGCAGACACGACAGGTCGCCAAAAGAGCGAAAGGGTGGACAACCCAAGAAGGGTGGACAACCAAAAAGGGTAGACAACACAAAAAAAAGGGTGGAGCCCCGGCAAAAGGAACGTGCATTTGTCATCTTCACATCCCTCGTACCTCAAAAATAGCATCGTCTGCATCCGGGTATTCTATGTGAATCGCTGGGAATAGATCCCGCAGACGAGTTGTCCGACTTGCTTCGCTTTGCTCCCTTTGTCCTTGGCTCCTGCATACGGTTACCGCCCGTCACGTTTACACTGATTATCATATCCGTCAAGTGATGATGAATAGCCATGACTCATTCACCTCTGGTTTGTTAGGAAAAACCTTAATGAGTGTACTAGGCTTGCATATCTTTGAGTTACGAATGTTTCAGATAATTACATACGGTTCTCATTAATGTCACAGTGCGCGCGCGTGTGTGTGTGTGTGTGTGTGTGTGTGTGTGTGTGTGTGTGTGTGTGTGTGTGTGTGTGTGTGTGTGTGTGTGTGAGAGAGCGCTTGTGTGTGTGTGTGTGTGTGTACATGTGTGCGTGTGTGTGTGTGTGTGTGTGTGTGTGTGTGTGTGTGTGTGTGTGTGTGTGAGAGAGAGAGAGAGAGAGAGAGAGAGCGCTTGTGTGTGTGTGTACATGTGTGTGTGTGTGTGTGTGTGTGTGTGTGTGTGTGTGTGTGTGTGTGTGTGTGTGTGAGAGAGAGAGAGAGAGAGAGAGAGAGAGAGCGCTTGTGTGTGTGTGTGTGTGTGTGTGTGCGTGCGTGCGTGCGTGCGTGCGTGCGTGCGTGCGTGCTAGTTTATATCTTTCCCATCTCCCCCATGTCTGCTTGCTCCTTACTCTACCCGTCCCACTACACAGTAAAGTCGTTGACTTGACGGCTCTGCTAGGTAAGCATTATGTACGTGACGTCACACAGCCTTGCCTACACAAGCTACGTATGTGCGACACCGACTCTCACCGAGCTTGGGATGAACTTGGTGATGAATCTGTGCCATCTTGCAACGCGGAAACTCCGGCTGATATAAACTTCATTTTCCATCATTATTTATGACACCGCTTACACTGTGTGCGTGAATGGTTTGCTTACGCTGCAGTACGGAATTTTAAGTTTTTTTTAATTGTTGTTGTTCGTTTCATTGTTCATCCTCTTTCGTGCATTGCAATTGCAATCGAGGGCTGGGTGCTTGGGTGGGTGTTTGGGAGTTTAACGTCCTTTTCGATCACGTTTGGATGATATCAAAGACGCGGCAACGAGAAAAAGGCCAGCACAAATATTTGGCCCGAGCCGGGATTCGAACTCACTACCCGAGCATCGAAAGTTTAACGCGCTACCATTAAGAGAGAGAGAGAGAGAGAGATGATGATGATGATGATGATGATGATGTAACTTTATTTCTGAACGGTAACAGTTTTGAGAGAGAGAGAGAGAGAGAGAGAGATGATGATGATGATGATGATGATGATGATGATACAACTTTATTTCTCAACGGTAACGGTTTTGACAAAAACAATTACGTCAGTTTGCAAACTTTCCGTTGCTGATACTACGAAAGATTAGAGAAAAGCAAATAATAAGAATAAAAAGAAGAAGAACAAAAAATTGAAGAAAAGAGGGGGGAGAGAGAGAGAGAGAGAGAGAGAGCAGCACAAATATTTGGCCCAAGCCGGGATTCGAACTCACGACTCGAGCATGGAAAGTCCAACGCTCTACCTTTCGGCTGTCCGGGCTCCCCTTGTAATCGAGGGAGGTTTTGGTGACTGAATATTTTTAGACTTTAACTCATTTCTTACCAAGGAAGTTGGGGGTTGCCCTGACCAGCGGCCTCACTTTTAAAAAAAATCATAATTAATTCGTGGATTCAAATCCTTTGGCTTGGGAGTTTTGCATATTGATTACACCCGTGTTTGATGCGGACCGTTAAGGAGCAGTTGATCTTGCCTGATTTCCGCATACAGGGCCCGAATGTAAAAGTCGAGGAAAGAGATTTTAGCCTCGGGTTAAAGTCTAACCTCGAACTAAACTAGCTCTAGGGTTACATTTTCTGTTGTTGTTGTTGTTGTTGTTGTTGTTGTTGTTGTTGTTTTAAATCAGGAAGCGGATCCATTCCACCATGGTGCCTAAGCCGTAATAGCAGGATTTTTTCTTCCTTTCTTCGCTTTCTTTTTTAATTTAATTTTGTTTTTGGGTTTCTTTTGTCCTAGTCTGGTTTAGCTCCCTAGCCGTGGGTTAAATTAACCGCGAGTTTTACATGCGGGCCCAGATCGAAAGAATTGCCTCAATAATATGCTCAAACAAATGAATTGGATGATTGTAGTGTTTTCTTCTGAAATTAACATGAATTCTTACGAACTGTTTCGAGCCGAGGTGTGTGTGTGTGTGTGTGTGTGTGTGTGTGTGTGTGTGTGTGTGTGTGTGTGTGTGTGTGTGTGTGTGTGTGTGTGTGTCTGTGTCTGTGTGTGTGTGTGTGTGTGTGTGTGTGTGTGTGTGTGTGTGTGTGTGTGTGTGTGTGTGTGTGTGTGTGTGTGACGGGTTTTTGAGCGGGGGGATGAGAAGGTATCAGCATGTCGATTAAGCGTTAAGGATATTGAGGACTAAGACCCTATTCAAATTCAGAAATAAAGTTAATAAAGTTTTATTCTCTCTCTCTCTCTCTCTCTCTCTCTCTCTCTCTCTCTCTCTCTCTCTCTCTCTCTCTCTCTGAGCCAGGCAGATCTCTTTCCTTCACTGGTAGGATGGCACCATTTTGAACTGCAGAAAATGGAGCCTGGCGAAAAACCGGATGTAATTTCCGATAATTGTGTGTAGAATGGCTGTAGGAAGGGAAGGTGATCCTTACGAGTTCAAGAGATGCGCATGCGCGCATGGGATTCTGGAATTCTTCTCCAGACTTTCGGACTGCGGCTGCTATTTTTTTCTCTCTTTCGGTTTTCTGTTCCCCAGTTTGCTGTTGTTGTTGTTGTTGTTGTTGTTGTTTGTCTGTTTGTTTTGTTGTTCTTTTTGTCGGTTTCGTTTCGTATGTGTGTGCTAGGTTGATCCAAACGCGGGTAGGCAGATTGTACAAGTTTTTTTTTTTTTTTTTAGAATCTAATAATGATCCGTTATTTGAGAGGGTTGTCAAAGGAGGCCGATGATTGGTTGTCTGCTTAATTGGCTGATGAGGTTACTGATTCATTCATTCATTCGTTTATTGATTGATTTACTCTTTCGTTAGTGGATTTATTCATTGGTTGGTCAGTTACTTCTTCGTTTGTCGTTGTTGCTGTCACAACGGGTTGGGTGACTTTTTCATATGCAACTGATATATTGATCGGTACTTTCAGTGATTCTTATGTACGTAATTCGTTTATTGATGGCATGGCTGGACGAATGCCTGAATGCTTGAGTGACTAACTGACTGACTGACTGACTGACTAAGCGACCAACCGACCGACCGAATGAATGAATGACTGATACACTGACTGCCTGCCTGATTGACTGATCGCCGGCTGACCGAGAGACTGGCTGACTGACTGACCGACTGACTGACTGACTGACTGACCGACCGACCGACCGACCGAGAGACTGACCGACTGACTGACTGACTCACTGACCAAGAGACTGACTGGCTGATTGACCGACTGACTGACTGGTTGGCAGACGGACCGAGAGACTGACTGGCTGACTGACTGACCGACTGACTGTCTGACCGAGAGACTGACTGGCTGGCTGACCGACTGACTTATTGACCGACTGACTGACCGAGAGGGTGGGTGGGTGGGTGTTTGGGGGTTTAACGTCCTTTTCCACCACATAGGGTGATATCAAAGACGGAGCATAGATGAAAAAGCCAGCACAAATATTTGGCCCCAGCCGGGATCGAACTCACGACCCGAGCATTAGAAGTCCAACGCTCTACCATTCGACCACCCCGGCTGCCCGACTGACCGAGAGACTGACTGACTGACTGACTGACTGACTGACTGACTATCTTACTGACTATCTTACTGACTATCTTACTGACTGCAGCTATCGAAGTACATCAATGATAAGACAAGAAACATTTTCACACGAAAATGTACCCGTCTGTCCACAACCCAGCCCGCTCCTTGCTGAACCTGATCACGAGACAGGAGAAGGGACCGCTGGCTGGTCGGTGTTCTAACAACCGCTCTACCACCCCCCACTACACGGGGCGGACCTCAGGACCGATCACTCTGGTATGGGAACACCAATTTGTCTCCCTTTCTACCGGACGCGCACAGACGTGCGCTTCCAGCGACGACAGAAGTCACGTCCTCCGCCGGGGTAAAATGCATCACCTAAACGACTGGTGGTACTGCCCTACCTAGTAATTCCGAGCGTCACTGTAGAGAGCACGAGTACACCCGATAGGTAGGCAGATAGGTAGATAGGTAGGTAGGTGGGTAGGTAAGCTAGGGTTTAACGTCCGCGCAACAAGAGTAACTGGAGACGGCCCTGACGGGCAAGTGATGGGGGGGGGGGGGGGGGGGGAGGGACAGCTATCCAAACGGAACGGGGCGGTCGGTGGTCTGTAGTGGTTAAGAGACTTTTCGCCAAAGCGAAAGGTTCGGGGTTCAGTCGAGTCCCACTCGGGGCAAAGAATTTTTCCTTCTTGTATGTATAGCACCGTTCATTCGGGCCGATCGTCGGGGGTTCTCTCCGGGTACTCCGGCTCCCCCCCCCCCCCCTCTGCTTTGGAAATGTTCAGCCCACCAAATTTGAAAAATAAAAATGTAATTCTACATTCCGAAATCTCTCTCTCTCTCTTTTTTTTCTCTCTCTCTCTCTCTCTCTCTCTCTCTCTCTTGGCTTATATTTAGTTGTTTGCTTCGTGATTGTCCTTGACTGTTTGTTTGTTGCTTCATTTTTTTTTTCTTTCTTTTTCTTCTTTCTTTCTCTCTTTTGTAATTTAGAGTAGCAACGGCAAGTTTGAAAATGGTAACTGTGCCAATAGCTTTACCGTTGATAAATAAAGGATCATTGTCATTGTCATTGTCATTGTCATTCTCTCTCTCTCTCTCTCTCTCTCTCTCTCTCTCTCTCTCTCTCTCTCTCTCTCTCGCTCTCTCTCTCTCTCTCTGAGTAAACCCTAGCGAGGTATCGCCTTTGACCGACACCAGTGAAGGTAGGAACATATAGTAATGACTAGGGTTAATCATCCAATGAAAGAGTTGTGGCCCTTTAGCTGACGCTCGTGAGCCAGACAAAGCCCGTTCCCTCAGCTTACCCATGTGTACATGACGTCAGTCACACGCGCCCATGGAACTTGACTGACTATATATGTAAAAATGACACGTGGTATTCCCACTGGAAAGTGAAAACAGCCAGTCGCTGTGAGGAGCCTGTTCACCACGTGACGCGAACTGACCCAGTCCCTTCAGGTCAGGGGTAGACAAGGGTAATCCTTTCCGCTTTACCGACTTGAACTAACTTGACAAAATGTGCGACGGTACGGTTTTTGTGTTATGTTTTGTTGTTGTTCTAGTTTTGTGTTGGTTGGTTGGGTGGGTGGGTGGCTGGTTCGTTCGTTCGTTCTTCGTTGGGTGGGTGGGTGGGTGGGTGGATGGTTGGTTGGTTGGTTGGGTGGGTGGGTGGTTGGTTGGTTGGTTGGTTGGTTGGTTGGTTGGTTGGTTGGTTGGTTGGGTGGGTGGGTGGGTGGTAGGTTGGTTGGTTGGTGGGTGGGTTGTTGAGTTGGTTAACTATTTGGTGGGTGGGTTTGCTAATTGGTTGGTCGTAGGTTGGGTTGGGTTGATTGGCTGGCTGGCTGGTTCTGCGGCGGAGATAGGGGTACTATGTGTTGCACGTCACCATCTCGTGGTGTGTGGCTCGCTTGCCCTGGCTGGTCCTTCTCTTACTGCTTTCACAACTGCCTCCGGGGCAGAAAAGGAAACAGTGACTTTGTAAAAGGTCAGACTTCAAGTGGGTCATCCAGATAGATAGATAAAGGGACTGACTTGCGTATTGCCGAATTCAACAAAAATGCCATGGGAAATTAAAAAGCAGACACTTTTAAGAGTCGAAGCAGAACTTTGCTCGAAAAACATAAGAGAAGAACTTATTTGATGTCAAATTTTGCGATTAAAAGTGGAGAGAGAGAGACAGAGAGAGAGAGAGAGAGAGTGAAAAATTGAGCTGCCCCAAGCGGGCCTCAATGCCCCTACCTCTTGCATTGTGTCAGTGGAGAGATTCTTAGTCTTTACTTAAGAGCGGACGCCCCAGGGTGGGTGGGTAGGTGTTTGGGGGGTTTAACGTCCTTTTCCACCACATAGGGTGATATCAAAGACGGGGAAACGACGAAAAAGCCAGCACAAATATTTGGCCCCAGCCGGGATCGAACTCACGACCCGAGCATTAGAAGTCCAACGCCCTTCCATTTGACCACCTCGGCTCCCCGCGGACGCCCCAGACAAGAGCACAAATACAGTTTAAAATAATAAGAAGGAATGTGTTATTTGTCGGAATAAGTGCGTGCGTGCGTGCGTGCGCGTGTGTGTGTGTGCGCGCGTGCGTGCGTGTGTGTGTGCGCGCGCGTGCGTGCGTGCGTGTGTGTGTGTTTCTGTGTGTGTTTCTGTGTGTGTCTGTGTGTGCCTTTATGTGTCTTTTAGTCCTGGTTGTTTTCTTGAAATTGTGTTTAGAGTCTCAAATGACTTTGATTTGCTTCTTCCTCTTCCATTTAGTCCCCACAACCAACAAGCTGATTATTTTGAGAGCTTGAAAACTCTGATCTCCTAACAGGTCAGTAGGGGATGAGAATGAGGTGCATGGGTGGGGCTACAATATTTCGCCCCCAACTTTTTTTTTTTTTTTTTTTTTGTATTTCAGCTCGGCTCAGCTCTTCGCCAGCTCCAGGAGAATTCCTCCCAGGTCATGTGTGGAATCCACGGAGGGCTCGAAAGCAACTTTTATTTATGCATGATGATGATGAGGAGGACGATCATATCCTCATTCTGTGGAGGTCCATGTGGTTTTGAAACTGCCTGACAGGGCCACATTGAACGCTTCCTCTCGTGAATATCTCGGCCTTCACCAGGCCCGGGAACTACGGCACCTGCTGTACCGACCGAGTAATCGTCCACATCGTGAGATGTGTCATAAGTCGCACCCGTGAAGTGTATGAGTCTCGGCTGTGTGGAACACAATCTCCCCATTGGGCCCATAACACACCCGCTCTGGGTATGAGCCGACCTAGGTACGAAATATCCCGCCGGCTTGCCTCGGCTGGGACTCGAACCTGGGTCTATATGGTCCGAAGTGCTAACAACAACACGTCGACAGTTCCGGGCGACAGTGCATTCCCGACAACAAGTCCCAACTCATCAGCGGCACTACCAAACGACCCTGAATCCACCCGGCCATGCCGCGCGGTGGCGGCCGGCGTGTGACTGAATCAATCGCACTGTCAGTGAAAGGCGATCTCGTTCTGTAAAGGCTGCCTTACACGTGGATAGTTGACGCACTATCCTATCGACTATCCGCCTTTCCCCCGCTCCGATAGTCATCCGCTAGTCTAGTATCCACCCCTGCGGACAGCCCCCTATCCGCTATATATCCGCGATTGGTTGGTTGGTTAGCTGGGGTTTATCGTCCACGCCACAACGAGGTGATTGCAGACGGCCCTAAGGGGCTAGTTATGGGGGATGGGGATAGCTACCCTAACTGTACAGTCCAGCTGAACACTTTTCCAATCCAGTCAGACTGCCAGGTCGGCCACAGTTTATGTATCCTTGACTGTAATGGACAAGTTACACAAACAGATCCAGTTCACAGTCAGTGGAAGTGGGGCAACGTGAAAAGGCCTGTACAAATATATCCGCGATAGAACTGGCTTCTATTTTTCTATCCACTGGTCGCTAGTCTAGCATTCAGCAACCAATCAACAGTAGGGTGGTCACGTGAGTCGTGACGTAATCAAGATGGCCGAGAAGATGGACGACTGTGCCACAGCAAGGTTTATCGAGCTAGTGACAGACAATCCAAGCATACAGGATACGAGGGACGAAACTACACGGTTGGTCTTCTTCGGCAAGAATAGCAACAGCGGCCGCAGTCACTTCCAAATCTTCTCCTGAATCATCTAAATCGTAGTCCGCCATGGGAGCGGCCATTTTGTCTTCAAGCCGGGAGAGTAGTCTCGCGTGACTTTCCATGTACGGTAAAGGCGTACTACAGGGCTATCGCTCAACCATCGACGTGTACGGCGAGGGACCCTCCACCAGTCGGCTAGATGATAGTCGACAGGACAGGGATAGGGAGACTTCTAGCAACGTGTAGGACCAGCTTAAGCATCGGTACTTACATCGTTGTTAGTTCAACGTGGGAAAGGCGCCACGTGCCTAGCAACGCAACACGACATACACCACCCGTAATCACGACCATCAGACTAATACAGCGACTTGCCAGGTCTTCGCTTCGGTAAAATGTGGGGGATTTCCTTCCTCCTGGAATGAATAATGGTGCATGGCAGTGAATTCGAGTTGTTTGATAGTACAGACAACCCTGTGATCAAGGGGTTGGGGGGGGGGGGGGGGGGGGGGGGGGGGGGGGGGGGGGGGTTTGGGTGGGATGGTAGGTGGGTGATGGTTGGGGCGAGGGGGAGAGATAGAGATAGAGAGTGTCTTAATGTAAAATACTGACATAATCATAGAGACAGAGTGTGCCTGAATGTACGATGCTGTTGTTGACGTTGTGGTGCGTGCGTACGCGCGTGCGTGTGTGTGTGTGTGTGTGTGTGTGTGTGTGTGTGTGTGTGTGTGTGTGTGTGTGTGTGTGTGTGAGAGAGAGAGAGAGAGAGAGCGCTTGTGTGTGTGTGTGTGTGTGCGTGCGTTCGTGCCTGTGTGAGTGCGTGCGTGCGTGCGTACGTGTGTGTGTGTGTGTGCACGGTGAGTGTGTGTGTGTGTGTGTGTGTGTGTGTGTGTGTGTGTGTGTGTGTGTGTGTGTGAGAGAGAGAGAGAGAGAGAGAGAGAGAACTTGTGTGTGTGTGTGTGTGTGTGTGTGTGTGTGTGTGTGCGTGCGTGCGTGTGTGTGTGTGTGTGTGTGTGTGTGTGTGTGTGTGTGTGTGTGTGTGTGTGTGTGTGTGTGTGTGTGTGTGTGTGTGTGTGTGTGTGTGTGTGTGTGTGTGTGTGTGTGTGTGTGTTCCAGGCCCAAGTGACACTATGTAACCCGTCAGTGGACATTAGTAGCGTACTACAATATTCAAGTAGTCAATCGTAATGTCAGAACTGTACAGCAAATCCGATCGATCATATCAAGTCATAACTGAAATGCTGAACCAAAGATACACATTTACAAAGAAGATCTGAAATATTGTCTTGAGGTACCAGTCACACCAAAAAAAAAAATATTTGTGCAGTTCCAAGAAGGAGAAAGAAAGAAAGAAAGGAAAGAAAAAAAGAAACAAAATGTGTTTTATCTTTCTTCGCTCACTCTCTCTCCCAACTGCAAAGATAGCAACTAGTCGCTTTACCATCACCGCAAATGAGTAGCTCGCTGCTAGCACGTGGCTGTGCTTGCAGAGCACTGGTCAAGGGAGAGCACGGCAAGTTTTGTGACTCGGGAATTGCGCGGTAAGCTCCCTTGCGTCTTGTTCGTTCTATTGTTGCCCCGCACTTCACCAGGGCACAACACAATGCTCTCTCTCTCTCTCTCTCTCTCTCTCTCTCTCTCTCTCTCTCTCTCTCTCTCTAACGAATACATACAAAAACAGTATACCTCGTCACCTAACTATAATACATTCAAACTTGCCCTGTTGATATCATGTACAAACTGAATGACAACTGAGGTCATGCAACGTTTTGCAACTTACTTGTATAAGGCGTTCAAATGTTGAGATACAGTTCTCAGTTCTTCGTGTTGTTTGTTGCAGTACTGACGGACGTGTGCATATGCCACTGCAATTATATGTGAATCTTGCCGTGTGCACTGTATGTTCATACCCACCAACCTTCCCATGGGCCCAGTGGCCTACCAAATAAAATAATTCAGTTCAGTTCAAATCAATTCTCTCTCTCTCTTTTACACCTCTCTTTTACACACACACACACACACACACACACACACACACACACACACACACACACACACACACGCACGCACGCACGCACACACACACACACACACACACACACACACACACACACACACACACACACACACACACACACACACACAACACTAGTATTGAGGTTATTTCATATATTTTGAAAGGTTCGTGTGTGTGTGTGTGTGTGTGTGTGTGTGTGTGTGTGTGTGTGTGTGTGTGTGTGTGTGTGTGTGTGTGTGTGTGTGTGTGTGTGTGTGTAATTTTACTATTAGATATATTCCTTTTGTGTCAGGTATACTTTTTGTCATATTAGCCCTATCTTTTAGTGTTTCTAGATTAGCAGGACAGCTTGTAAGATAGGCAGACCATGCCTACAAGTCTTTATCCTGAAATAAACGTTTCAGTCAGTCTCTCTCTCTCTCTCTCTCTCTCTCTCTCTCTCTCTCTCTCTCTCTCCTTGTGAAATAAAGTTTCTCTCTCTCTCTCTCTCTCTCTCTCTCTCTCTCTCTCCTTGTAAAATAAAGTTTCGTTCTCTCTCTCTCTCTCTCTCTCTCTCTCTCTCTCTCTCTCTCTCTCTCTCTCTCTCTCTCTCTCTCTCTCTCCCCCCTTGTAAAATAAAGTTTCGTTCGTTCTCTCTCTCTCTCTCTCGTC